>CM060338.1:46679897-46684897 GCA_030674155.1 Stramonita haemastoma | reverse complement strand
AGTCTATAAAGTAGCGAGATTACTTGTCTGAGCTTCGCCATACTATAATGTGGAAAATTCGAAACTATATTTTTTAAGTTATAAGCCTTTACAATATGATGTTTAGAAATGCTACCAAAATCTTAAACTAATAATTTCAATTCATTGTTGGATTCTTTTTCAAATAGATTATAACTCTCAGAAATTGAGAGTGGATATATTAAAATTATTGATCCGTCTCTTGTTTTGCACCCCTTTTAGCAGCGCGATCTGCCCATTCATTGCAAGAAAAGCCAACATGACCGTGTGTGTGTGTGTGTGTGTGTGTGTGTGTGTGTGTGTGTGTGTGTGTGTGTGTGTGTGCGTGCGTGCGTGCGTGCGTGCGTGCGTGCGTGCGTGTGTGTGCGTGCGTGCGTGTGCGCGTGCGTGCGTTCGTGTGTGTGTGTGTGTGTGTGTGTGTGTGTGTGTGTGTGTGTGTGTGTGTGTGTGTGTGTGTTTCTTTTGCTCATGAGTTTTACAAACCTATTGTTCAAAAAAGCAAAAACAAACAAACAAAGCAATTACTTTGCTTAAAAAGCTGTTTCGAGGGACATTTCATACTGTATCATATTTTGAACAAGTGTCACAGATTCCGGTGTCATGTTTAGATATTACTTTACCGGACCTAACCCTTTGCTGTAATTAGAAATGTTTATAAAACTGCAAGCACCAACAAGCCAGAGAAGAGGATTGATCAAGCCACAGTTCAGTACTTCTCTCTTGGCAATCAGGTTGCAGTAAACTTTGCCTGGTCTTTATTATTTTTACTTAAGTATTGGTGTATAACTGCACTGAGCCCACAGTACAGCCAGATTTGTTCAGAACAGAATGATGTCAGGATTTTCCTTGGCAGTCTGCCTTGCTGTTCTGAGTGCAGTAAGAGCCGGGAACGTGGCACCAAGCACCACTCTGTCTCCGTCTGTTGGGAAACAGTTGCTGCAGGAATTTCGGAGCATGAATCAGACATTGACATCCCAGCATGATGAATTGAAGGGCATGCTTACTTCTAACAAACAACCTGTGCCATATTCGTGAGTATTTTGAGAACTGATATTCTGTGTGTGTGTGTGTGTGTGTGTGTGTGTGTGTGTGTGTGTGTGTGTGTGTGTGTGTGTGTTGTGTGTGTGTGTGTGTGTGTTGTATGTGTGTTGTTGTGTGTGTGTGTTTTGTGTGTGTTTATGTGTGTATGTTTGTGTGTGTGTATGTCTGTGTGTCCATCTGTCTGTCTGTCTGTCTGTCTGTCTCTTCTTAACTTTGTTAAAAAAAGTTGCACTTGCCATAGTTATCAGAATGAAGTTCTTTATTCAGTGGATTGTGAATGGCTTTTGTCATTCAACCTATTGCCTTGCCTTCCTTTGGCTTTATCTGCCTATTTTCTGTTGTCTGGTCAATCAAAGTGTGTGCTGCTGTTAGGCGTTCTCTGCTCTTAACACACCTGAGAGTCATCTACAATATGCATTCTCTGTCTGTCTGACTGCCTGAGAGTCACTAGGAAATCCGAAGTACACACAAGATGAGACTGAGCATGTACGGCTGTTTTCAAGTACAGTGGCATACAGGCAACTATACTCCAACTTTAGAGGATTTTTTTTCTCTGTCAAAGCAGAGAACCAGGTCGTAGTGCTAAAAGCTTGTGCTAAAATTGGCGGTCAATACTGCAAAAGCTATTGATGTGAACTGCACTGACATTGTAATAAATCTCTTTTACATGAAGAAGATAAAAAGTGCATTTTCATAACGTATTGATATGCAATCATTGGAAAGTGATGTTTTAGAGACCTCTACGTCTCTAGGGGCCAGCATATTGAAGACACCACCCATCTCCTGTCCCTATTTGCCTAAAGAAGGAAGGCACCCATTTACAGCTGAGTGAACTGGGGGACCACACCAAAGCAAAGTGCACAAACGGTCACCCATCCAAGAGGTAACCACGCTCAACACTGCTTAACCTTAGCTTGGGTAGTGTGAGGTCTTTGGCCACTGAGCTCTATCGTCCTTTAAAGTGGTGTGGTTTGATAAGGAAAGAATCAACGAATCTGATGCTTAAATAGATGTAGATAAAATGTTTTATGAGATAGAGAGAGAAGAAGAAGAAAAAGAAGAAGAAAAAGAAGAAGAAGAAGAAGAAGAAGAAGAAGAAGAAGAAGAAGAAGAAGAAGAAGAAGAAGAAGAAGAAAGAAGAAGAAGGAAGAAGAAGAAGAAGAAGAAGAAGAAGAAGAAGAAGACAGTGAGATGGAAAGACGATGTTGAAGAAAACATTCCACCAGCCTTGAATCAGACAAAGTGTCAAACTGCACAGACCCGTACTGGTTGTCATGGCATACTTTGTGCTGCTAACTGACAAACGTCACATGTTTCTACCCAGCACTAAACAACACCATCACTCTGTTCTTGTTCCTGACCATGTTGTAGTTGTCACTGGTAAAACAAACAGTTACACAAAGCAGATGACAGTTTCTGAAGACTTAGTGTGATGTCAGTTCTAGGTGACAGGTGACAGAGGGTGGCACTAAGCTGTGACATCTGAAGTGTGACTGCCATCAAGCTAGAAAGTGGTGACAGACAACCAGCCTTCTGTTAGACAATCAGTTGTGTATGTAGAGTATAGCCAGCCTTCTGTTAGACAATCAGCTGTGTATGTAGAGTATAGCCAGCCTTCTGTTAGACAATCAGCTGTGTATGTAGAGTATAGCCAGCCTTCTGTTAGACAATCAGCTGTGTATGTAGAGTATAGCCAGCCTTCTGTTAGAATCAGCTGTGTATGTAGAGTATAGCAGTTCTGTTAGCAATCAGCTGTGTATGTAGAGTATAGCCAGCCTTCTGTTAGACAATCAGCTGTGTATGTAGAGTATAGCCAGCCTTCTGTTAGACAATCAGCTGTGTATGTAGAGTATAGCCAGCCTTCTGTTAGACAATCAGCTGTGTATGTAGAGTACAGCCAGCCTTCTGTTAGATAATCAGCTGTGTATGTAGAGTATAGCCAGCCTTCTGTTAGACAATCAGCTGTGTATGTAGAGTATAGCCAGTCTTCTGTTAGATAATCAGCTGTGTATGTAGAGTATAGCCAGCCTTCTCTTAGATAATCAGCTGTGTATGTAGAGTATAGCCAGTCTTCTCTTAGACACTCAACTGTGTACATCAATGTAGAGTATATAACTATAGCATGTGCTACGTTTATTGACAAATTAACTACGCCTGGAAACATTACTTTATTTAGAAAACGTAGTTTGGCCACACTAATTTTTGTGACAGGAGTGACAATTCTATTGGATGCCTATGACATTGGATGCAGTGAATAACAGGGTTAGGTAGGATTGCATTTGAACCTTCTGTATCACTAGCGAGTGTTTCGATTGTCAGAGTGTAGCTGTAGACAAACACCTTAATCTGACTGTCATGTTACCACTGCTTGGTCATAATACAATGGACAGCAACAGTGACATACTCAGGTCTGACACCTGTATCATAGATGCAGAGCAAGATTTCACCACCTGTGACAGATTTGCTTGAAGATCAAGGCATCATGGCTGACAGTGGCTGCAAAGCACTTTGTAAATTGTGACATCCCCGTGTTTAAATGAAAAAAGTACCAAAACACTCATATGCTAAGGATATTCATTTCTATTATATTAATAAATGCTGAACCAGAGTGGAGGTTGAGTTTGTCCTTTATTTTTTTTCGCTGAATTTTTTGTTGTTGCTGAAACCAGTGGGAAGCCCTCTGCATCAGGTATGGAGCTCCAAGCAATCAGAACTATGCTGACAGCTTTGGACACCAAACTGGAGGCAACACAGACTGAACTGAAGTCAACACAGACCAAACTGGAAAAGACAGAGGTGAAACAGGCAGCAACACGGATTGAACTGGAATCAACACAGACCGACCTAAAATTAACTAAGACCAGGCTGGCAGCAACAAAAGCCAAGCAGAAAGCTGCAGGAAAAGTGCTGAGGACCACACAGGCTACACTGAAGACACTGCAGTCAAACTCAAAAAGTGGTCAGGTTCAGAACAGTTTAATTTGTGTCTGAAAAGTCTGTCTGTCTGTCTGTCTGTCTGTCTGTCTGTCTATCTATCTGTCTGTCTGTCTGTCTGTCTGTCTGTCTGTCTGTCTGTCTGTCTCTTTTTCTCATACTCTATCTCTCTATCCTTCTCCATACGTCTATTTCTCTATGTTCTATGTTTGTGTCTGCATGTCTCTCTTTCTCAAAGTATATCTGTCTCTCTATGATGCAACTGCAAGTATGATATATTTAGTTAGTGTGGTAGGAAAACTGTCACACTTGTTTGCCTCAACAAGCTATGACTAACCACTGATTAGTATTCATGCTGATGACGAGACAACAAATGTGCCATTGGCCTGACTGCAAAAACTGTACTAAATCCTTTGCTTGCCTCCCTCTATAAAGGGTCTAGCTCAACATGCTCAGAAACTATTTGTCTGTATGCTCCTTTTCTGATGCAGGGATGGAATAGCCTGGTGGTCAGTGATGCGCTCAGTGATGAATCAGTGATGTGCTCCCTCCCAAAAGTCCTTTGGATGAGACTATGAAGTGAGGTCATCTTGTGCACAGGTTAAAACCTGTTCTGATTTTCAAAAGAATAGACCATTGATTGCAAGTGGGAGTGGATGGCATGATTTGAAAAAAAAAAGAATTGCATACACATTATTATTGTTTTATTATTATATTATTATTATTATTATTATTATTATTACATTATTATTATTATTATTATTATTATTATTATTATTATATTATTTTATATTATTATATTATTATTATTATTATTATATTTATCATTATTATTATTATTATTATTATTATTATTATTATTATTATTATTATTATTATTATTATTATTATTATTATTATTTAATTTTTATTACTATTTTTATTATCATTATTATTATCAATTTTTGTAGTAGTAGTAATAGTAGTAATAGTAGTAGTAGTAGTAGTAGTAGTAGTAGTAGTAGTAG
>CM060338.1:46672397-46674897 GCA_030674155.1 Stramonita haemastoma | reverse complement strand
TTACGTCCTTCCACATAAAGTGATACTGGACGGGGTAGGGGGAGGGAATTTAAAAAATAGAAATAAAACTAAAATAATAAAAATAAAATAAATAGATAAATAAAAAAAGATGATGATGATGATTATAATAATAAATAAAATAAAATAAAAATAAGATAAAGATGAATAGATAGATAAAATAAATAATGAAATTAATAAACTTTAAAAGAAAACAATAAAACAAAAACCCAACCCCCTTAACATAAAATCTAATGATAATAATAACAGTTGAAATATTGGTAAAAAGAAGAAGGAAAGAGAGAGACAAAGACAGAGAATAGTTGGGGGATGGAATGACTAAAGATAAATAACGATTCAAGAAAAATATGCACCAAAAAAACCAAAATGTTAGCATGTGTGTGTGTGTGTGTGTGTGTGTGTGTGTGTGTGTGTGTGTGTGTGTGTGTGCGTGCGTGCGTGCGCGCGCGCGTGTGTGTGTGTGTTTGTGTGTGTGTGTGTGTGTTGGTGCAGGTGTGTAGTTGTGACTGACGATATCCTCATTACATTAAGTGGAACTGTATGCTAAACACTAAATTAACTGGAGAGAATAAAATTCATAACAGAACAGCATTGATATAACTACAACAAATGCCCTATAGGACTTAACAATAAACCTTTAGCAATAGCAAACACTAACTTGATATTCTCCAAAACTTGTTCAAGGGAAGTTTCATGAAAACTGGGTAAATATGGTTTTAAAGTCTTGCATTCAAATATAATATGGGTATTCGAAATATGATTGTTTCCACATAAGCATTTAACATCCTTGCTAAATTTTGTGATAAAAGCATTTAATCGGATTCTATAAAATAATGCCTCAAGCTGTCTTTCTTTGATCACACTTCTATAAGTCTTTGACTGATATATGCTTTCACAAACACTTTTTTCTGGTCAGAACCCATTTTACAATCTGTTCTTTGCTGAATTATTTCAGTGAATATATTTGAGGATGCTTGTTTTAACATGTGGTATCCTTCTTGGATAGACAAAGGAATATGTAGCTCAATGTTTTCACTTTTATTACTTGCACCTCTTTTTGCAGCCCAATCAACCCATTCATTTGAGTACAATCCTATGTGTGATGGTACCCAAAGAAAGGTGACAAATATACCTCTTAAACTTAAAAGGTGTACAATGTGTTTTACGTCTAATACAAAATTCGAATGATTCTTGTAATCTGCAGATTTTATAGCATATAAAACTGATTTAGAATCGACACAAAGTAAAATGTGGTGAAAACAATATGGATGATATAGTATGTATGTTAAAGCCATTATAATTGCAACCAGTTCGGCTGTAAATATTGACCGATTAACACCAATATAATATGATTTTTCTACTTTGAGTGCTGGTATAACAAAAGCTGAACCAGCTTGATGGTTCTCTAAAAGTGATCCATCAGTGTACACTTTAAGATAACTGCAGTAGTTGTTATGAATATGAGATCTAACAGTAGCTGCCAAAACATTTGGATTCTCGTCCTTCTTCATGTCTGTGTAATCAATATCAAAAATTGCTGGATTCATTTCCCAAGAGGGGTAAGCTGGAACTACTTTTTGAGAGTCTACATTCATTTTATTAATTTCAGATTGCTCGTAAAGGTCAGCAACGTAAGTACCAATAGTTTTCAAAGAGCGTATTTGCTGTGCCCGTTTTGGAAAAACTATATCAGATTTTATTTTTACGTCCTCTGACGCAAAGTTTTTGGGAGTTGAACTTCTCAGTACGTATTTGGCGCATGCAAGTTTTCGGTATTCATCTAAGGGCAACATTCCGACTTCTTTATATGTGTCAATTGCTGATGCATGAAAAGGTACACCAAGAGTAAGCCTGTATGCTTTACAATCTATACTTTGAAGCTTCCTCAATAAATATTTTGGAGCATTAAAAAAGACTTCATGTCCATACGATAATTTTGATCTTATTATTGATGTTGATAAGTGTTTAAGAATTGATAGATCTTGCCCCCAATACTGCTTACTAATAATTTTCAGGAGATTTAAGCTTTTTCTTGCTTTAGTTAAAATATATTCAATATGGGCATTCCATGTTAACTTTGAGGTGAGAAGTACACCTAAAAATTTTACTATTTGTTTATAATGAATTGTCTCATTTTCAATCTTTAACACTGGTAATTCGTTTGGATCACTACCATTGTTAAATAACACCATGTGTGTTTTTTCCGTAGAAAGAGTGAGGCCGTTTTCTATTATATATTGATTCAGATTATCTAGTTGTTTTTGGTATATTTTTCTAGTATGATTTAAAGCCCTTTTCGACGTGCTTCGTTTCATAGTAACCGTCATCCAAATACAAATATCGTGTGTGTGTGTGTGTGTGAGTGTGTACATGTGTGTGTGTGTGAGTGCATGCATGAGTGGTGCAAATGGGCGTGGGCACGTGTGTGTGTGTGTGTGTGTGTGTGTGTGTGTGTGCGTGTGTGTGTGTTTGTGTGTGTGTG
>CM060338.1:46649897-46659897 GCA_030674155.1 Stramonita haemastoma | reverse complement strand
AAGACATGCAGAACCTTGCCTCACAACCCAAGAAATGCCCCCCCACCCCCCATCTGTATCATCAACGGCTCAGCCTGCAACCTTGGGCTGACAGGAAAAGCAGCAGAACAAAAACCAAAATTAGCAAAGCAGCAGCAACCAAACCAAAATTCAGGAAAGCGCATTCAAACACCCAACAAAGAACCAGCTGAAGAGAGGCAGCTTCATTCTCCAAAGCGGAATGCTTGAACATCGTCAGGACAATCGTGACCTTGCTGTGTGTGTTGCTGTGAGGGGTTTCTGCCCTCCTTTCTGGTGTTGGACCCAAAGACTGACAACAGCCCCCAGAAAAAAGCCCCCAACTGTTACACTCCTTCCAGACCCCCCCCCCCCCCCTTATCAGAAAGGCTTGTGCACTCAGTGACTGCTCGCTGAGAATCCAGTTCACGGGGGACAGACAGGCATCTGCACCTAGTATCCAGAAAGCTGTGTTCAGAACAGGCCACAGCCACGTAAATCGCCATAATGTGCACGAAACTCCACACAAGCCACACAGAGCAAAAGCCCTTGCATCCAGACAACAGAACAAGTGCTGCAGTCCTGCCCGCACACCAGACACGGAAAGAGGATCTGGCCTGACTGACCCCGCCCCAGTGGCCAGGTTCTAGACAATTTGGAAGACTTGCAGCATAACACTGCCTTCATCACGGAGACTGAGTTGTCCCCTATAGAACGTGCCCCCCCCCCCCCCCCTCCAACCTCCCCCCTCCACGCCTCCCAAAAAAAATCCAAAGCCAAAACAAAACAAAACCAGAAACGTGGCACCAGCGAAAATCGAGGCGGACAAGCTTGTTGCAAGCTGTGGAGTCACTGCCGCTGCTGCTGCATTGGGGACATGCTGCTTCCAACCATCTCACTGTGAGTACATAAAGTATACTTGGCATTATGTCTCAATGTGTGTAGTCAAGCATATGCACATGCACTACATGCCTTTCCGCAAACATGCATTGCAAAAGTGAGAGAGGGAGGGGTGGGAGAGAGACATTGGTAGATGAAACTGAGAAAAGACTCCAGACACAAATTTTGAACATTATAAAATGATAGAAAACGGTAACTATTCTCCTTGGATTCACGCTCGGAAGAAAACTTTTTTTTTGCCCAGAAGAAAATTAACATGGAAGAGGAGCCATCATCGACTATATTTAGATGTTATAAACGTAAAGGCCTACAGCTGGGATGCTGGCTAAACTTTGACGGAATGTGGGTAACACAGTTAGGCTCCCCCATGGCAAGAGCTCCAAGGTTCACAGGTGATATTTGTTGTATGTGACGGTTTGGCCCCATTACGGTAGCCGAAATCATTCCAGCTTTTTTTTTTTTCATTTTTTGACTAGAGCTCCGAGATTCATTAATGGTGAGATTATGCCTACCCTGTTACCAATGGTTTATCATAACAAATTCATGTCGGTTACAAGCCATAAGAATAAACACAGTGTGAGGCGCACACACGCACGCGCACGCACACACGCACACACACACACATGCACACACGCGCGCACGCACGCACGCACGCACACACACAGTTACATCCACTCGCACTCAATCTCTCTTCCTTTCGAATTTCTCCCCTTTCATCCCCTCCTCTCCTCTCTCCTCTCTCTCTCTCTCTCTCTCTCTCTCTCCTCTCTCTCTCTCTCCTCTCTCCTCCTCTCTCTCTCTCCTCTCCTCCCCTTCTCTCTCTTCTCCACTCCTCTCCCTCCCTCCCTCCCCCTTTCTTCCTCCTCTCCTCCCTCCTCCCCTCTCCCCCTTCCTCTCCCTCTCCTCCCCCCTCTCTCCCTCCCCCTCCCACCCTTCTTTTTCTCCTCCCTTCTTGAATAAGAGGTTATTCATTTATCACACATTGATAACTTGGTTTTATTTTCAGCTACTTTGCTTCCCTTCTCCTTCCCACAAACCGCCAGGATGCTAGAGATCCATGATGATGCCTTGCTAGGGCCCATGTCGGTTGAGGGTAGGGAATGGAGGACAGGAAATTTCAATAACAAATCTCTCAGGATTTTTTCTTTGGATGCCGGACACTTAAATTTTCCATCCTCATCTTCAAAGAAGGAATGTTGCGTTATCCCAACCGTTCCGTTTTCACAAATCTTGCATAATTCGAGATGACAATGGACGAATTTTTTTTAATACATATTACGAGGTTTCAATCGACGAAAAAAAAACACATAATATAGTTCGAGATGTCAAATGGTCGGGAAAAAACTTGCATTATTTCTTGATTTCAATCCACGAAAAAAAAACCATCTTTCGCACATTTCGAGATTTCAGTCGACGGAAAAGCTTGTTACATATTTCGAGATTTTAATTGACGGAAAATCTTACATATTTCGAGATTTCAATCGACGAAAAAAAAACACCCATGGATACCACAATTATTTCGAGATGTCAATGGTCGGGAACCCCCCCCCCCCCCCCCTATATTTCTTGATTTCAATCGAGGAAAAAAAACCTTAAATATTTTCGAGATTTCAATTGACGAAAAAAAAACTTACATATTTCGAGATGTCAATTGTCCGGGGAAAAAAACTTACATATTCTTGATTTCAATCGACGAAAAGAAAAACCTTGCATATTTCGAGAATTATTGGCTTCAAATGATCACTGGACACCGTCTTCAGATTGCTTCAGTATTACTTGCTTAAACATTAACGTGAAATAAAATAAATTTAGATAAAATCAAGTGAGATGAAATAACTAAACCAAGATAAAATCTAAACAATAAAAAAATAAAACAAACTCCTCCAGGTACAACCAAGATGAAATAAAATAACAGGAATAAAATAAAAAATGAATAAAATAAGACTTTAAAAACCAAACAAAAATAAAAGAAAATAAATAAAACAGTAAAATAGAATAAAAACCAAAACAACTAAATAGAAATAAAATAGAGAAAAAATGTGCAAGAAATATGAGAGCAATCTGGGTGACGGTGACAGTGATCTAGTCGGAGAACACCACTCCCTGCAGTGGCCTTCAGACAGCATCGCTACTACTCGGCTATCTCCGTCATTTCTAATGCTTTTTACTTCTTTCTGAAAATGCCACCACCATAGGCTAGCTCTGAAGCTGCGGTCATGAAGCGTTTGTGACTTAGTCAATCACTTCCTTGCTTTTCTTAAGTCGGAAAACACCCACCCCCTACAGCGAAATCGAGACGATCAGGAGGCATTTCGATTCGGTTGTCCTCGTCCATGTCTGTATCCGTAGCCTCCCTTCCCATCCTTTATCTAACGTGGGTCCTAGCCGGTGAGTCATCATGTGCCTCGTCTGGGAGTCTGGGAGTTCTCTTCAGGGCTGGAACCAGTTCAGACAGGGGCTATAATCCTCTCCATGAAATCCTGGTATCGGTAAGTACTTCCCTTTTAAAAGGGCGGCAACTCTGCATTTTCTTTTCATATGCTCTAGTGCCGGTAAGATCTTAGAGATAACAAAACCCCGCAGATGTTGGTACAGGTTAAACATGTCGCAGTATTGCATCTGTAAAGCGGTTGATGCTCAACTTTGTGGTCCCAGACTTCTCATCAAGCCTGTAGGCCTTGCTCTGGGTAGGAACAGGCTGGAGTTAGAAATACATCCAACAAAATATCTGGGAAAAAACCATGGCGCTTCTGAGATTTGAACTTATAAACTTATAAACTAGGATCAGCTGCTGCGCCATCCATGACACTGTGTCGATTTTTGTCTTTAATGGTTCGTAAATAAATCATGTACTCTAAACCTTGGATTTTTGTTTCTCCTCAAAAATGTTGCGATCTTTATTTATTCAACGAGGTACCCTACGAGCCGGAACAGTTCCAGTGGAATCAAAAAGCATGGGATGGCAAAAACCAGGCCATCTCGCCATCCAGTGTTGTACTGGGACAGCTGCAGCATAGGCATTCAGGCACAGGATGGAGTTGTGGGCCGCTGTAGATGTGGTGCCCAGCACGACTGAAGCAGGAAGAAGACACCGCCATCGTCTGGAGATGGGAGGAACCTGACTGAATTGGGGACAAGCTTCGCCATTGCAAAGGTCCATGTATGTATGTACATGACGTGGAGTCGAGCGTCTGGCATTTCAGCAAACACCGAGGTTAGAAAACATAGTATTGGCAAATAGGAGTACTTATTCCATTATACTCGATATAAAAAAAGATAGAATAAATAGATAAATAAATGAACAGATAAAAAAATATTTTTCTCTACATACAGCAGAGCTACATACAGTTCAAAAGGCCCATAAGTAAATTTCGTCTGCCATTTCTTTCTTATAGTTTTCTTTAACATTTTTGTGGTGATTCAAAATCAGTCGTAGGAAGTAAAACTGTAGAATTGAAAATTACATTTAAACTTAGATTTTTAACACACTGTATCAAGTCAGAAGGTATAGGGTTAGATTTTTGCTGGGTCCCATCATACACACACACATACACATACACAAACACACAGACACTCTCCCACTTCAGCCCACACGCAGACTAGACACGCACGACAGACAACACAAACACAGACACAAAACAGACACACACAACACACATACACACGCACACACGCACACGACACACACACACACACACAGCACACACATATTCACACATACATTACTCACACACATTTCTCACACATTTTACACACATATTCACACTCATTCACACACAATTCACACACACATTCACACACACACACACATTCACATAACATACACATTCACACACAACACACCCAACACCACACTCTCTCTCTCTCACACACACACATACGCACACACACACACACACACACACACAACCACACACACACACACACACACACACACACACACACACAGAACAAAACTCCAGCAAGTCTTAACAGTTTTTGTTTAGTGATTTGTGCAGCACATCACGATATTTCGAGGAAACCTGTCATCGAGGACATCTCTCTCAAGGACATCTGTCACGGAGGACATCTCTCTCAAGGACATCTGTCATGGAGGACATATCTCTCAAGGACATCTGTCACGGAGGACAATCTCTCTCAAGGACACCTGTCAGGAGGAGGACGTCTCTCTCAAGGACACCTTTACAGGGACATCTCTCTCAAGGACTACCCTTTATAGGACATCTCTCTCAAGGACACATATACAGGACATCTTCTCAAGGACACTTTTTATATAGGATATCACTCTCAAGGACACAAACAAGGACATTCTCTCATATAGGAATCACTACAGCCAAAGGAAGAGAGGAGTTTACAGTCATCACAGCTCCCGCCAGTCACCACAGATATTTCGCGTCACCACAGATATTTCGCGTCACCGACTTTGGTACCCAGTGCTCCTTTACCCAGTGCCCCCTTTCCCCAGTGCCCTTCCCAGTGCCCCTTCCCCAGTGCCCCTTCCCCAGTGCCCCCTTTCCCCTTGCCCCTTTTCCCGTGCCCCTTCCCCCTCCAGTCACCGACTTTGGTACCCAATGCCCCCCGCCATGCCCCCCATGGCCCACTCTCCAACACCCCCTCTCCCCAATGTCCCCTTCCACCCATGTCCCCCCTCTATCCGCCCCCCTATGCCCCCCCTCTCCCCCAGTGTCCCCTCACCCCCAATGTTCTCCAATGTCCCCTCTCTCCCCAATGTTCCCCAATGGTCCCCTCTTTCCCCAAAGTCAACCCAATGTCCCTCACTCTCCCTAACTTCCCCCCTCTCCCCAATGTCCCCCCCCTCAACGTCTCCCCTCCCCAAAGTCCCCACCTCTCCCTATTTTTTCCCCCCAATGTCCTCCCTCTCCCCAATGTCTCCTCTTTTCCAAATTCTCCCCCTCTCCCCTAATGTCCTCCCTCTCCCTAATGTCTCCCCTCTCACCAATGTCCCCCAATGTCCCCCCTCTCCCCAATGTGCCCCCTCTCCCCAATGTCCCCCCCTCTCCCAATGTCCCCCTCTCCCCAATGTCCCCCCTCTCCCCAATTCCCCCCTCTCCCTAATGTCTTCCTATCTCCCCAATGTCCCCCCTCCCCATCCCTTCCCATTATCCCTTTCCTTCTCCCCAATGTCCCACTTCCCCCAATGTCCTCTCCCAATGTCCCACTTCTCCCAATGTCCCCACTTCTCCCCAATGTCCCACTTCTCCCCAATGTCCCACTCTCTCCCCAATGTCCCACTTCTCCCCAATGTCCCAACTATCTCCCCAATGTCCCACTATCTTCTCCCCCAATGTCCCCTTCTGCTCCAATGTCCACCAATCCCTAATGTGTTCTCAATGTCCCCCCTCTCCCCAATGTCCCCCCTCCCCAATGTCCCCCCCCTCTCCCTCAATGTTCCCCTCTCTATCTACCCAGTGTCCCAACCCTCTCCCAAATATCCCCCTCTCCCAGACCTTTTCTCCCCCAATGGTCCCCTCTCTCCCAATATAACCCCCCCAACTTTTCCCCAATGTCTCCCCTCTCCCCAATGCTTCCCCTCTCCCCCAATATCCCCCTTCCCCCCTCTCCAATGTCCTCCCCCTCCCACCCCCCCAATGTCCCCCCCTCTCCCCCAATGTCCCCACTCTACCCATCTACCCCCTTCCCAAAAGTTCCCCACTTTCCCCCCATCTCCCCCAATGTCCCCCCTCTCCCAATGTTCCCCCTCTCCCCCAAGTCCACCCCTCCCAAATTCCCCTCCCCCCCTTTTCCCCCAATACCCTAACCCTCTCTCTCTCTCTACCCCTGAAATCACCCATGTGAGACGAGCGGACAATGTTGCAACTTTAACACTGCCTATGCTTCACTGAACTTTATCGGCATCTGAAATGTGCACAGGATCCGATTTTGATATGGACTTTTGGGGGCGAGGGAGTGGGGTGGGGTGGGGGTGGGGGTGGGGGGTGATGGGAGTGGTTGGAGGGGGAACAGGGGGGGGGGTGGTGGTGGTGGAGGTGGGGGGTTAATAAGGCCACAACATCTGTGATGATAACAATGATGATGATGAGGAGGAGGGTATGTTTTTTTTAATGTGTAAGTGAAGTGTGTAATGAGGAGAAAACAGCTCAGCGGTTAAAACCTTTGGTTCGAGACCTGATGGTTATCTAGGGCTGCAGGTTCGTGTCTTCTGATGAAACATTGTTTTTTTTTTTCTCCAGGAGCTAGCATTGGTTGTGACTTCATACCGCTATAATTACCAGTGGTGATGCGATGTCATTATAAATAGCATCCCCACCTTCTGGAAATTCTGTGCTAAGATTTCCCTCTTTCTTATCCCTCTCTTTGTTTCTGCCTTATTTTTGTTGTTTTTTCTTCCTGTCACTTCCTTTTGATCTATTTTCTGTTGGTCCATTGTCCTGTCGTTTGTCCAGAAAGTCTTAAAAGACAACAGTTTTCACCGATGCCGAAGTCAGGCTGGGCCTAACTTGTCAGGCGCTTATTGGAAGTACATCACTTATTCATTTATATAACGGAAAATGATAATTTATGTCTCCGTTTACTGCGACGACGACGACGACGACGACGACGACGAAAGAAGAAGAAGAAGAAGAAGAAGAAGATAAGAAGAAGAAGAAGAAGAAGAAGAAGAAAAAAGAAAAAAAAAAAAAAAAAAGAAGAAAGAAGAAGAAGAAGAAGAAGGAATTTTAAAGAAGAAGAAGAAGAAGAAGAAGAAGAAGAAGAAGAAGAAGAAGAAGAAGAAGAAGAAGAAGAAGAAGAAGAAAGAAAGAAGAACAATAAGAACAAGAAGAACAAGAAGAACAAAAACAAGAATACCACTGTACTGTACTTCCCTGTGTGACCATGTTATCCGGGAAGCCCTGTGCTAATACATGTTCCCCTTGTGCACATGCTAAACATTGATCCAGGTTTTGCAGAAGGTTAGACCAGCTATGGCTTGTGACATGGATGGCAGGTATATGCCTACAATTCTATCTGTAGTCTATAGAGAAATGGGTGATATCAACATGCCTACAATCCTTTTTAATGTGATTATATATATATATATAAAAAGGGGGGGGGAGGTAAAGTTGTCCATAACCTAGGCGGTCGTAAGGGAGCAAGGCATTAGAGTTCTCAGCTTCTCTAGGGGCCAGCATATTGAGGCGCGGCGCCCATCTCCTCTCCCTCGCTGCTTTACCTTCCCTGACCCTAAAGAAGACAGGTACCCATTTACAGCTGGGTGAACTGGGGGGATTGTACTGAATTGAAGCTAAGGCGCTCAAACGGTCACCACTCCAACTGGTAACCACGCTCAACGCTGCTTAATAACTTGACTGGGGGAAAGAGAGCGCTCCGACCACTGAGCTACTGCGCCCCCCTGTGTGATTATATATGACAAAGTACAGTTTGAATTAGTTGATGTTGATCTGGAGATGGTACCCCCCCCCCCCCCCCCCCCCCCAACCTTTGATTCACCAGAGACCGCAAAGATTGGAAGTGATTTAACCCAGGATGAGGCAGGCAGATTTCCTTTGACCCACAGCCACGGTCAGTACAGGTATCTGTTGCATGGGATACTGCCTGAAGCTTTCACGTATAGCTGAAGTGACAATGCCGTTTAAAACGTTTATATGACGCTGTTATAACTGGCTAATAGAAAGGAAAATTAAACTGGGGTTTCTAAAACACGAGATACTTATGTTCAGCACCTATGGTTTCTTCTAATGTCAAGTAGCATCGAGCGTGGTTACCAATTGGATGGGTGACCGTTTGCGTGCCTTGGCTTCAGTACAGTCCCCCAGTTCACCCAGCTGTAAATGGATACCTGCCCTCTTTAGGGTCAGGGAAGGTAGAGCAGCGAGGGAGAGGAGATGGGCGCCGCCCGTCCTCAATATGCTGGCTTCTACAGAAGCTGAGGTCTCTGATGCCTCGCTCTCCTATGACCACATAGGTTATGGGACTGCTTTACCTTTCTGTCCCTTTACCTATGGTTTCTACTACGTTTAGGAACATCAAGGGATAAGTTGCAAAGATTCTTTCATCAGAGAATCCAAATATCAAAAGATAGGTTTATAGATTCTTTCATCAGAGAATCCAAATATCAAAAGATAGGTTTATAGATTCTTTCATCAGAGAATTCAAATATCAAGGAATCGGTTTATAGATTCTTTCATCAGAGAATCCAAATATCAAAAGGTAGGTTTATAGATTCTTTCATCAGAGAATTCAAATATCAAGGAATCGGTTTATAGATTCTTTCATCAGAGAATTCAAATATCAAGGAATAGGTTTATAGATTCTTTCATCAGAGAATTCAAACAAAGGGTAGGTCTCTGGATGAGGCTATAAACCGAGGCTCCGTGTGCGAACGGGAGCAGACCATGTTGCACACACATTTAAAAAAAACCCATTCCACCTTTCAGAGGAGTAGGCCATTTTGTGCCGTTAGGAATGGATAACTTAAAAATTAATCAAAATGCACCGGCGTGAACACAGGTGTAATTAGACACTATCCCTGAAGTCGGAATGCGGCTACCTTAATCGTTGGCAGAAACTGTAACACACACACAATCTAACCATTGGTAGATCTCGGAGTTCTAGCCCAGAAAACAAACAAAGCAAGCAAATGAGCAAACAACGAACCAAAACAAAAAACAAAATACAAAAAAGCAAAACAAGACAAAAATCAAAGCGTAGTTGATCGTGAATGGCAAATCAGGAATGACCATAATTATTAGTGCCAGCGATAGATTTCTAAAGCACGGTCAGTTTAAAATGTCTCAGGATGTTGAAGTTTAACTGTTACTTGATCTTAACCAGTCACTAAGATATTATGCACTCACAAAATGTCGGTTAGCTATAATTATCTGATATTACAGACATGAAGGATCCGAGGATGTCAATAAAGAGACGGGACACGTCCCTTGTGCAAGACTGTCAAAGAAACTGAATTACATTTTGTATTATTCTGTGCTAGTCTGGCAGATTTTCCATGTCAGTTGATAGGTCCAAAATAATATAAAAACATAAGTGATTTCATACTGATATTACTTATGTCTGCCAAACATTCAGAAATAACCCGGAAGTTTGCCGTTTTCCGGTATAAGAT
>CM060338.1:46629897-46644897 GCA_030674155.1 Stramonita haemastoma | reverse complement strand
AGGACTGGACAACAATATGCAGAGACAGACAGACAGACGGACGGACGGACGGACGGACGGACGGACGGACGGACAGACAGACAAACAGACTGACAGACAGACAGACAGACAGACAGACAGACAGGCAGACAGGCAGACAGGTAGACAGAATACAAGAGCCGAAGAGATCATGCAGGACAGTAAACTGGAATTCGTGAGGGGAAGATGTGGAAAACAAGGGGAGAAAAAGAAAGAATAGAACGGATACACGCCAAGATTCCCCACAAGATGACTCTCAGATATTTCAACTAAAACAATCAACCAAACAACCAATCAACTAACAATCTAGCCAACCAACCAAACAGCCAACCTATCAACCAACCAATCAATCAACCAACCGACCAACAAACAAAGAAACAAACAACAACAACAAAAATTCTTGATGGGCTGTGTTACAAGCTTATGATGATGAAATCATTCCAACTGAGGTACACACACACCTACACACGCGCGCACGCATGCACGCATGCATGCACACACATACACACACATACACACACACTCACACACACACAACACACACACACACACACACACACACACACACACACACACACACACACACACACACACACACACACACACACACACACACACACACACACACACACACACACAAGAAGACCTTAACAAACAAGCAAAGAAGTGACTAGAAAACAATCAACCAACCAACAAAACCGAAAATTTCTATTACTCCATTTTTTAAAATATCGGTTGTTTTTCACTTTAAACTCCCAAGTAAAGCGCAAAGAAGCTATTTGGAGTGAACAAAGTTGTTTTTTAATCAGACATCAGACGTTAAAAAACAATAGTTTTACCGTACTGAGACGTATTTGTATTTTGTATTTTTGTATTTTGTACCACTTTCTGTCACAGCAGATTTCTCTGCGTGAAACTCGGGCTGCTCTCCCCGGGAAGAGCGCGTCGCTACATGTGTAGCGCCTACCCATTTTTTTTCTTCTTTTTCCTGTCTGCAATTGTATTTGTTTCCCTATCAGAGTGGCTTTTTTCTACAGAATTTTGCCAGGGTCAACCCCCTTGTTGCCGTGGGTTCTTTTACGTGCGCTAAATAGTGATGTTTAACACACGGGACCCCGGTTTATCGTCTCATCCGAAAGACTAGCGCCCAGACCACCACTCAGGGTCTAATCGATGGGGAAAAAGTTTTGGGCCCAACGGGGTACGAATCACCGCACACTCAGACCCGTACTTTTTGCTTTCTAGGCAAGGCGCGTTACCACCTAGACCACCAATCTACGTACAATTAGTATAAGCCTACTGCACTGTATTAAAGGTTAGCTGTTGTTTTGTATTGTATTATATTGTATTGTAATTTTTTGTGTTGTACTGTATTGTATTGTATTGTATTGTATTGAAGTGTATTGAAGTGTATTGCAGTGCATTGCGTTTATTCTACTATATTGTAGTGTAGTGCATTGTACTGCATTGTATTGTATTGCAATGCAGTGTGTTGTATTGTATTGTATTGCATTGAAGTGTATTGCTTTGTACTGTTCTATATTGTAGTGTATTGTATTGCATCGCTGTTTATTGCATTTTGCTGTACTATATTGTATGGTATTGTATTATATTAGACAGCAATGCATTTCATTGCATTGCATAATAACGTGGTATGTTGCATTGTATTGTATTGCTTTATATGCGTTTTTATTGTGTTGTTTTGTACTGCAATGGTATTGTGTTGTATTTATTGGATTGCATTGTAAACCTCTAATAGACATGGTAAAATACTCTGTTGTAACTCAGGCAGCTCTCGGTGGGAGGAGCACATCGCCACAAGAGCAGCGCCACCTTTTTTTCTGTCTGAATGCGTTTGTTTTCTAATAAGACGTGTTTTTTCTGCAAGATTTTGCCACATAATTTTTTTCTTACCATGCTTGCTTGTGCGTTTGATTGTTTCTTTGCTTTCTTTCTTTTCCTTTCTTTCTTTTTTATTTTATTGTTCGCTAAATGTCTGTCACGCGAGAAGTTTCTTATATAATGATATTTGCTATGGATCAACAAGGACTATTGTTGTCATGAAAATATTTTTCTTCTGTATAATGACCCTCTAGAGCGCTCGCTTTCCCCCAGCCAATGTTAAGCAGAGTCGAGCGTGGTTACCAGTTGGATGGGTGACCGTTTGCGCGTCTTGGCTACAGTACAGTGCCCCAGTTTCACTCACTCACTCACTCAGTCCCATGTCCCAAAGGACGTAGGGGGGACATGAGAGAAGACGCAACAGAGATCTTTTTCCATGCTTCACGATCCTGTGTGGCTAGTAGGAGGTGTTGCAGGGGTTGGGCGGTCCAGTCTTTGATGTTGTCAACCCATGATTTCTTTTGGCGGCCTCTTCTTCTCTTGCCCTCGACTGTTCCTTGCAGGATGGTTTTTGCTAGGGTGTTGTGTCTTGTGGTGTGACCAAACCACATCAGCTTTCTCCTCTTTATGGTGGAGAGCAAAGGCTCTTGGGGGCCCACACGCTTTTTGATTTCTTCTTTCACATAGTTATTGGTCTTGTGTTCTTTGTATGATATTTTGAGGAGTCTTCTGTGGCACTTGTTCTCGAATGCTTGGATTCTCCTCTCTAACTCTGCTGTCAGAGTCCATGATTCACAGCCATATAGGAGGATAGATATCACGAGGGATTTGTAAAGGTGGTATTTGGTGCAGAAGCTGATGTTGTTGCTTCTGATGATCTTCTCGAGTCTGACTAGAGCAGATGTTGCTGTTGCAATGCGAGCTTTCACTTCATTGTTTGATGTGCCATCTTTTGTTAGGATGGAGCCTAAGTATTTGAATTGGCTCACCTCTTCTAGTGTTTCTCCATTCATCTTTATTTCCGTGATGTCATTACTCGCGCTGTTGACCATGATCTTTGATTTCTCTGTACTGACCTCCATGCCGTATGCGCTCGCTCGATCTGTTAAATTGTCTGTGAGGATTTGCAGTTCTTGTTTGCTGCTGCCCATGAGGTCAATGTCATCTGCAAATCTGAGGTTGCAAAGGGGTCTTCCACCAATGGAGATGGAAGTGTGGTGGTTTTGCAGTGTCTCTGTCATGATGTTTTCGAGGAAGAGGTTGAAGAGTACAGGTGAGAGAAGGCAGCCCTGGCGAACCCCAACCGTGGTCTTGAAGAACTCGCCCACGTGATTATTCATAAAAACTGCACTTTCTGCGTTCTCGTACAGAGCTTTGATGACTTCAATTAGACAGCTGTCAATGTTGAAGTGCCTGAGTACTTGCCAAAGGCCGTCATGCCATACCCTGTCAAAGGCCTTTTTGAAGTCTATGAAATTGTGGTACAAGTCTTTTTGGTGTTGGAGATGCTTCTCTATCAGAATTCTCAGATTGAAAATTTGTTCCATTGTGCTGCGTTTTGGTCTAAAGCCCGCTTGTTCTTCTGCCAGGAGTTTTTCCGCTTGGTTTTTCAGTCTGTTGAGGACTACCTGCAGCATGATCTTGCTAGGATGACTTATAAGACTGATGGTTCTGTAGTTCTGGCATTGTTTGAGGTTTCCTTTCTTTGGCAGGGGTATTACAAGAGACTGTGTCCATTCTTTTGGCCATTCTTTGGTGTCGTGGATCTTCTGACAAAGTTCTGTGAATCGCCTTGCTGTTTCATTCCCTCCATTTTTTATGAGTTCAGCTGGGATGTTATCGATTCCAGGGGACTTCCCCTTCTTCAATTGTCTAATAGCTGCATCTACTTCACACCTTAGTATTGGTGGGTCTTTATCTTGGTGTTCAGGGGATTTGTCAGAAACTATGTTGGTATCTGGGCGTAGTGGGTAGTTGTACAATCCCTCACAGTATTCTGTCCAGCGTTGGAGGATGGCATTGTTTTCCGTTAAAAGATTTCCTTCTTTGTCTTCAATAACAGAGGCTTTAGGCTGTGTGGTTTTCGTTAGTGCTTTCAAAGTGTCGTAAGCTGTTTTGCTGTTTCCCTTGGTCATTCCAGCTTCGATGTTGTTGCATTGTTCTTCTATCCACGCTTCTTTGGCTTCTCTCATCTTTTTCCTCACTTCTCTGTGGCTATCCATGTACTTCTTGTAAGCTTCTTGACTTGTGAACTTTTGTTTCTTAAGTTCTCTTCTTTTGTCGCAGAGGTCAAGAACCTCATTTGTCACCCAAGGTTGTTTCTTTGTTCTGCTTCTTCCTAATGTTTCTTCTGCTGCTGTCGTTAGCATTTCTTTGATGTTGTTGGCCAATGTGTCCACATCATTGTCGATGGCTGTGAGTGCGGCGAACTTTCCTCCAATGTTGGCTTGGAAGATCTCAACCACTGTTGGGTCTTTCAGTTTTTCCAGGTCGAATCTTATGCGTGGGCTTTTTGGCTGTTGTTTTGCTTTCAGTTTCAGCCTGATGGTGGTAAGTACAAGGTCGTGGTCACTGCCAATGTCAGCTCCTGGGAATGTTCTTGTGTTTGCCTTGTTTATGCTGGATTTGAATCTTTGGGGTGACAGAATGTAATCAATTTGATTATGAATCAGACCATTTGGTGAGTGCCAGGTTGATGTTCTGGATGGCTTGTGAGGGTGGAGTGTGTTAGCCAAAGTCAGTTTGTGCTTCTTTGCGAATTCCAGCAGCCGCTGTCCTCTGTCATTTGTTTCTCCCAGTCCAAATCGTCCTGTGGTTCCTGCCCAGGTGTCATAGGCATCAGGTCCCACCTTAGCATTCCAGTCGCCTTCCACAATAAGGATGTCTTTTTTGGGCGTTTTGGAGATGACGTTTTCAAGTTCTTCATAGAATTCTTCTATCTGATCGTCATCGTAGTCAGATGTTGGAGCATACACTTGGATGATGGTGAGATTCTGGGGTTTTGCAGAAACTCTGATTGAGATGAGTCTGCTGGATACTGGTGTGCAGCTGATGATGCTTGACACAATCTCTTTCCTGACAATAAAGCCTACTCCATGTTGATGTAGTTTTTCTTCTCCGCTGTACCATATTTTGTGGCCGTCTTGCGTGGTTGTTTCTCCAAAGCCAATCCATCTGACTTCCGCAAGCCCTAGGATGTCCCATTTATACCTCTGTAATTCATGTGTAAGTTCCTGTACTCTTCCTGTTTGGTACAGAGTTCTTACATTCCATGTACCAATGGTTGCCCCTTTAGCTGGAAGCTTTAGGGTTGGTTCTGCCCCAGTAGCACACTTGTCACTCCCACCCTGGAGACTTTCAGTGGGTAGCGCGGTCGTTGTTGATCCGGGCCTCGACCGATCCGGCATGTCTTTCTGTTTTGTTTTACTCATCATGTCCTTGCAGTGGGCTTGAGGAAGCTTGGTGGCGCCCATCTCCTCTCCAAGACTCCTACTGGTGGTTAAGAATGCACCAGCCCCTCACAACGTTTCGCCCGCCAGTAGAAGCGGTTACCGGGGTGTGGGTGGGTTAAGGACCCGGACCCAGAAGTGAGAGTTGAGTGCCAAGTGAGGACCAGTGCTCCCGTCCATCCCGAAGGATGCTACTGCCAGGTTTACAAAGGTACCACCTCTCCTTAAGCACCCCATACACCCCATACGCCCCAGTTTACCCAGCTGTAAATGGGTACCTGCCCTCTTTTGGGTCACGGAAGGTAAAGCAGCAAGGGAGAGGAGATGGGCGCCGCCCTCAACATGTTGCCCCTAGAGAAGCTGAGGTCTCTAACTTCTCGGTCCCCTACGACCACATAGGTAATGGGACATTTTAAACTTTTTACCTTTTATAATGACGCTCCATCTCACTACGACTTCTGCATCAAGTTTTACTTTCTAAAAGTAGTTGGTTCTGATTCTTAAGTGATTTTATTTCATGTAAAAATATTCTCAGGTGTCGCATAGAATTAAAAAAAGAAACTAGACTTTCCTCTGTGTCAGGTTTTGCTTGGTTGGTTGTTGTTTTCTTTCACCACTTACCTGTAAGACCTCATTGTTGTTGTTGGTTGTCATTGTTGTTCTTCTTCTTCTTCTTTGGTGTGGTGTTGATCTAACATGGTCTTCGCGAGCAGATGAGCTGTAAACAGAGAATGACATAGATCAGTCAATATTGTTATGAATGAAAGAACGAACGAACGAACGAACGAACGAACGGACGGATGAAAGAATGAATGAATGAATGAATGAATGAATGAATGAATGAATGAATGAATGAATGGATGGATGAATGGATGGATGGATGGATGGATGAATGGATGGATGGATGGATGGATGGATGGATGAATGAATGAATGAATGAATGAATGAATGAATGAATGAATGAATGAATGAATGAAATGAATGAATGAATGAACGAGCAGGCCCTACAAAAAAACATGAAACACGTACACACAAACTGGAGATAGCGCTGAAAGCATTAAGCAAAAATCCGATGTAGAAAATGTGTAATCGCATTGGACCTAAAAACCGTCTTAGTAAACAATGCAAAATAAATGTAATAGGTGACGAGTTTCATTTTAAAATGACATGTCCAAAACTTCCCCCGAAACAAGTCAAAATGAACTCCTCCGTAAACATAATCATGTATCCAAAATCAGTGGTCAACTTGTGTCATCTGTTCTCAACACATTGCTAAAATAGAACAACTCTATGCTCAAATAGAGATCTCTATGCTCAAATAGAGCAAATGTATGCTGAAATAGAGCAAATGTATGCTGAAATAGAGCAAATGTGTGCTGAAAATACAGCAACTCTATGCTCAAATAGAGCAAATTTATGCAAAAATAGAGCAACTCTATGCGAAAATAGAACAACTCTATGCTGAAATAGAGCAAATGTATGCTGAAATAGAGCAAAACCTATTCTGACATAGAGCAAGGTGAATAGGTGAATATTTCCATATAGCCTATGCAGTTGCTGGGGAACGAGCCATCAGAGACCTCAGCTTCTCTAGTGTCCAGTATATCGAGGGCGGCGCCCATCTCCTCTCCCTCGCTGCTTTAATTTTAAATCTTTAAAAAATGAGACTGAGAGTTTTTACAAGATTAAAAGGTCATGTGCCAATCCTATTTGGTATACAAAATTAATGTAAGGTGGATCTGTGATACAGAGATAAGGTACCTGTCTGAACCTGAATTATCATAGCATCCGCTAAATTAAATATACTTTACTGTGATAAACACGAGATACCTCAGTGGTCAGAACACGCGCTTTCCCCAAGCCAAGGCTAAGCAGCATCGAGCGTGGTTACCAGTTGGATGGATGACTGTTTGCGGGCCTTGACCAGTACAGTCCCACGGTCCACCCAGCTGTAAATGGGTACCTGCCCTCTTTAGGGTCAGGGAAGGTAAAGCAGCGAGGGAGAGGAGATGGGTGCCGCCCTTAATATGGGGTGGCCCCTGGAGAAGCTGAGGTCTCTGATGCCTCGCTCCCCTGCGACCACATAGGTTATGGGACTCTGTGACCTTTTTATTGTAATAAACAATTATCAGTGTAGATGACATCCTCTACAAAGTCCTTCTTCAACAAACCATTGACTTGTATATTATCTTTCCCTGAATCGCACTTGCATTTGCTACAATGGGAGATAATCTATGCAAGAAAATAAGAGAGAGAGAGACAGAGTCAGAGAGACACACAGACACAGACACAGACACAGAGAGACACAGAGAGATAGAGATAGAGAGACAAACAGACAGACAGAGACGGGGAGGGAGAGAGAGAGAGAGAGAGAGAGAGAGAGAGAGAGAGAGAGAGAGAGAGAGAGAGAGAGAGAGAGAGAGAGAGAGAGAGAGAGAGAGAGAGAGAGATTCTTTTTTTTTTTTATAGAAAATTGTTATTCTCAAGGGAAAGCAATGCACTCGAAAATGAAATGTTATGAGTTGCAAGTAAGTTTTGTAAAATGTTATGTTCTGTTATGTAATTGCTTTACACACTATTTATCAAATATTTGTTTAATATTTGTTTAACAATGTCGTACACATGATTTTCCCCCTTCCCGGCATCCCCCTCGCTACAAAACGTACAACAGCCAAGGGCTCCAAAAAGCAATAACAATCACAAGGGAAATAATCATAATTATAACAAACAACAAAGATGGGTTATTGACTGTTTTGATGTGGGATTTTTTTCTTTTTTGTTTTTCGTTTTTGCAAGATAATATACTCATTAGATGGTGATTTATCCGAAAATGTTCTGAAGTATTAAAGACGGTCTTGTAAAAAGTAAAAGTTTATGTATTGTTAACACACTATATTCGAATATTTGTCACTCTATGTGCATACGTGTGTGCGTGCGTGCGTACGTGTGTGTGTGTGTATGTGTGTGTGTGCGCGCACGTGTGTGTGTGTGTGTGTCTGCATGTGTCTGTGTGTTTTAAACTTCATCATTTAAGGTTATAAAACACCATAATTTTCGTTTTTTCCACGACTTCATTTCGCATCAGTTATGACTGCTAGCCCTGGACTGAAAAAAGTCCATAACTGTCACATGGAAAATAATGTCCATAGCCGAGAAGAAAGAGCGATAATTTATTTCTCGCTAGACAATGTTCTCATTGGAAGGTGATTTATCAGAAAATATTCTGAAATTTTACAGCTGACAAGCAAGAGTCCTAAAAAAAAATTCATGTCCTATTATGGGATTGTATTTCTGTGCAATGCACTTAAAGAAAATTCTCTGCCCGCTCTCAACTTTGAAAAGTTCCAGTGTAGTCTCCGCCGTACAGTGTTATTTTTTGCCTGATATCCCCTTCCCTGACCTATCATTATTTCTTTTTTACCTAGGATAATTATGGAAATCGCCTTTTTCATTTGTTTAGTTTTACACTTTCAGTGTTTTCTTTTTTCTTTTTAAATAGTTTTCTTTTGCTTCTGAGTCTTTTTCTTTGTCTGTCTGAACTTGTTTGTCTGTCTGTCTTCCTCTGCTTTTGTCTCTCTGTCTGTCTGTCTGTCTGTCGATCGGTCGGTCGGTCTGTGTGTCTGTCTGGTGTGTCAGTCTGTCTGTGTGTCAGTCTGTCTGTGTGTCAGTCTCTTTCTGTCTATCTCTCATTCTCTGTCTCTCTCTGTCTGCTGTCTGTCAGTCTGTCTGTCTGTCTGTCTGTCTGTCTGTCTGTCTGTCTGTCTGTCTGTCTGTCTGTCTCTCTCTCTCTCTCTCTCTCTCTCTCTCTCTCTCTCTCTCTCTCTCTCTCTCTCTCTCTCTCTCCTGTGCTACTCTTAATGCTCTTCTGCTTGTCCAAATCCATGATGCGCCCGCATACAGCTCAACCAGCCAACCAACCAACCAACCAACCAAAGAGTCAACTCTCCAAACCAAACCACCTAACCTACCAACTAAACAAACAACTAACTAACCAACTTGGCCAACCAGCCATCCAAGCAGCCAGCCCTAGCCAACTAACCAGACCAGCCAGTCTCCCAGGAAAGCCAACAGACAGACAGACAGACAGGAGGCCTCAGAGAGACAGACAGATAGACAGACAGACAGACAGGCAGACAGTTAGACAGACAGGAGGCCTCAGAGAGACAGACAGACAGACAGGAGGCCTCAGAGAGACAGACAGGAGGCCTCAGAGAGACAGACAGACAGACAGGCAGACAGACAGACAGACAGACAGGAGGCCTCAGAGAGACAGACAAACAGGAGGCCTCAGAGAGACAGACAGACAGGAGGCCTCAGAGAGACAGACAGACAGGAGGCCTCAGAGAAAGAGAGACAGACAGACAGACAGACAGACAGACAGACGGACAGACAGACAGACAGGAGGCCTCAGAGAGACAGACAGAGAGACAGACAGACAGGAGGCCTCGGAGAGACAGACAGACAGACAGGAGGCCTCAGACAGACAGACGGACATACATACATACATACAGACAGACAGACAGGAGGCCTCAGGCAGACAGACAGACAGATAGACAGACAGACAGACAGACAGACAGACAGACAGACAGACAGACAGACAGACAGACAGAAGGCCTCAGAGAGTGTACAGATCGTAAACTTCTCCGCTAACAGGGCTGCTGAAAGGAGGGAGGGAGGGGGGGAGGGGGGGTGGTCTTGCTGTAAAGGCAGCAGCAGCATCTCCCGGCCCTAGTATTATGTTATGGCCACTCCGCCAGGGGGACCCCGCACATAAAGCGCTGGGCACTAAAGGGTCTTTCATGACCCACCTCGGTCTGTCTCTGAGTCTGTCTCTGTGTCTCTGTCTGTGTCTCTGTGCGCCTGTCTCTCTGTCTATCTGTCTGTGTGTGACTGTCTCTCTGTCTCTTTGTCTCTGTCTGTCTTTGTCTGTGTGTGTTTCTTTGTCTTTGTGTGGTTGTTTGTTTTTGTTAGTGTGTTTCTGCCTGTCGGTGTCTTTGTCTCTGTCTCTGTGTCTCTGTATGTCTCTGTCTCTGCGTCTCTGTCTGTCTCTTAGTCTTTGTGTGTTTCTTTGTCTTTGTGTGTTTTTTGTTAGTGTTTTTCTGACTGTCTTTCTGTTGGTCTGTCCGTCTCTGTGTTGTTTCTTTTGATTGTATGTTTAGGTCTGTGTGTCGTTGTCATTGTGTTTCTTTTGTTTGTTAGTGTGTTTCTGTCTCTCTATTTCTCTGTCTGTGTCTTTGTCTTGATGTGATTTTTTGTTAGTGTGTTTCTGTCTGTCTTGCTGTTGGTCTGTCTGTCTCTGTGTGGTTGTTTTGTGTGTTTGTATGTTTAGGTTGGTCTGTCTGTTTTTGTCGTAGTGTTTCTTTTGTTTGTGTGTTTCTGTCTCTCTATTTCTCTGTCTCTTTCTTGGTTAGGTTTTTCTTGTTTGTGTCTTTCTGTCTTTCTTTCTGTATGTCTATCTGTGTGTGTTTGTTTTGTATGTTTGTATCTTTAGGTCTGTCGTCAGTCTTTGTCATTTTGTTTCTTTCGTTTGTGTGTCTGTCTCTCTGTTTGTCTGTCTCTGTGTATTTTTGTTTGTGTTTGTTCTTATCAAAATGTGTTTCTTTTGTTTGTTTGTATGCTTATGTCTGTTTCTGTCTGTGGTTTTCTTTCTCTCTCTATTTGTGTGGATGTTTTCAGTTTCTTTTGTTTGTATTTCTGTTCGCTTCTGTCAGTGTTTGTGTTTGTCTGTCTGTGTCTCCATGTAGATTTGTCTGTCTTTTTTTTTGTTCGTTCTAATGTCTTTGTCTGTTTGCCTCTGCGTCTGTCTGTCTTTGTACATAAGTCTGTCTCTGTTTGTCACTCAGGCTGTTTCTGTCTTTCTCTCACTGGATTTGTCTGTTTCTGTTTCTTCTGGTCTGTTGCGCGCGCGCGCGCGCGTGTGTGTGTGTGTGTGTGTGTGTGCGTTTGTGTGTGTTTGTTTGTGCGTGCGTGTGTGTGTGTGTGTTTTGTGTATGTATGTGTCTGTCTGTGTCTGTGTCTGTGTCTGTATCTGTGTCTGTGTCTCTCTGTCTCTCTGTCTCTGTTTCTCTGTGTCTGTTGTCTAGATCTAATATATTTTGTCTGTCTGTGTCTTTCTGTGTTAGTCCGTCTGTTCGTATGTGTCTCTGTGTGTCTGTGACTGTCTGTCCGTCCATCTGGCTGTATATGTCTGTGAGTCTGTCTATGTATCTGTCTATGTCTGTGTGTGTGTTTCTGTGTATTTGACTGTGTGTCTGTAGTGTGTGTGTGTGTGTCTGTGTCTGTGTGTCTGTGCGTCTGTGTGTCTGTGTGTGTCTGTGTGTCAGTGTGTCGTGTCTGTGTGCCTGTGTGTGTGTATGAGTGTGTGTGTGTGTCCTTGTGTGAGTCTGCGTGGGGTTCTGTAGTGTCTCTGTATGCCTCCTGCTTTCCTCACGTTTTATTATGTCTGGTTATTATCCCCCCCACCCCACCCTCACCCTCACCCTCTCTCTCTCTCTCTCTCTCTCCTCTCCTCTCTCTCTCTCTCTCTCTCTCTCTCTCTCTCTCTCTCCTCTCTCTCCTCCTCCTCCTCCTCCTCCTCCTCCTCATCTTCACCCACCTCCATCCATCCACCCGTCTCTCCACCACCACCATCACCACCACTACCACCACTACCACCACCACCACCACCACCCGATTTCTGCAGCCCTGTAAACCCAGCAGGAAGGAAGGAAGGAGGGAAGGAGGGACGGAGGGAGGGAGGAGAAGTTTTATAGTTTTTCCTGTCTTTTATAAACTTGTCCTGCTCATCTGTGCCTGCTGCTTGTATCGTCCATCTTTCTCCCGCTGTCTTTTGTGCCGCGTTTGGGTGGATCGAGGACTTGTGTCGTCTTCGTCTGGTGTGGTGTTGTACGGAGGCTGGTGTGGTGTGGTGTGGTTGGTGTGGTGTGGTGTGGGGACTTTTTTGGGTCTCTGTCCTCGGTTGCCCGGTTGCTCCTTTGCTCGGTTGCTCGGTTGCTCGGTTGCTGGTGTCCTGATTCTTTCTTTCTTGAAGAGTTCAGAGAGAGAATGTTGAGTAGGTATTTGGAGTTTTTTGTACTATGGTGGTGGCCACGTGAGCTTGTTTGTTTGTTTTTGTGTTTGTGTGGGGTGGGGTGGGGTGGGGGTGTGTGGGGTGGAGTGGGGTGGGGGTGTTGTTGTTGTTCTGTGTGTGTGGGGGTGTGTGGGTGTGGGGGGTGTTTGTATGTGTGTGTTGTGTTGTGTTGTGTTGTGTGGTGTTGTTTTGTGTGTGTGTGTGTGTGTGTGTGTGTGTGTGTGTGTGTGTGTGTGTGTGTGTGTGTGTGTGTGTGTGTGTGTGGTGTGGTGTGGTGTGTGTGGTGGTGTGTGTGTTTGTGTGTGTGTTGTGTGTGTTTTATATGTGTGTATTTGTATGTATGTGTATGTGTTGTGTGTGTATGTGCGTTTTTATCTATCTATCTTATCTATTTATTCGTTTATTTCGAGGTAATAAAATAAGCACCCATGTATTTTTGTATCCAGTCTCCGTGTCTATGCAGTTTTGTAAATTTTGACATTCGTTCCCACTGGCACAGAATGACCTACTCTCCCGAATAGCGGAACGGGTTTAAACATGTGCACAAGATGTTCTCCGTGTGTGTGTGTTGGGGGGGATCATGTGTGTGTGTATGTGTGTGTGTGTATGTGTGTGTGTCTGTGTCTGTGTCTGTGTCTATAGGAAGGACGGTGGCAGGATGGTTAAGACGTTCGTCTGCCAATATGTAAACCGCGAGTTTCTGGGTTCGTACCCAGCTCGCCCTTTCTTCCCAGTTTGACGAAAAAATCGAACTGAATGTCCAAGTCATTCGGATGAGACTAAAAACCGAGGTCCCGTGTGCGAACGCACGCAGAACATCTTGCGCACACGTTAAAATCCCGTTCCGCCTTTCGGAAGAGCAGGCCATTGTGTGCCGGTAGGAGCGGATGACAAAAAAAAAAAACAATATGCACACAGGTGTTGTGTTTAGACACCATCCCTGAAGGGAAAAAAATAATGGGTAGGCGCTGTACTTGTGGCGACGTGCTCTCCCCGGGGAGAGCAGCCCGAATTTCACGCAGAGAAGTCTGCTGTGACATAAAGTGGTATAAAATAAAATGTGTGTGTGTGTGTGTGTGTGTGTGTGTGTGTGTGTGTGTGTGTGTGTGTGTGTGTGTCTGTGTCTGTGTCTGTGTCTGTGTCTGTGTCTATGTCTATGTCTGTGTCTGTGTCTGTGTCTGTCTGTGTCTGTGTCTGTGTTGTGATGTGTGTTGTTTTATGATGTGATGTGGAGGGTTGAGGATTGATGTGATAGTATTGAATAAATGTTTGTGTTTGTTAGTTGTTGTGGTTCTTATGCAGGTTATTTTGTTTTCGTTTGTTTAAGGGTTTTTTAAAATATATTTTACGGCTAGTGGTTTGATATGTTTGTTTGTGTGGTAGAGTATGCGTTTAAGATTAAAAGAATTGTATATGCATGTGTTTTATTTTGATTACTTACATAATGTATTTGCTGATAGGCATTTCTCTACATTTTCCGTCTTCTTTTTCTTTCTCTCTTTCTCTTTCTTTCTTTCTTCCTTGCTTTTCCTCCTTTCTTTCTTCTTTTTTCCTTTCTTTCTTTCTGTCTGCCTGTGCTTCTTTCTTTCTCTCCTCATTCATCCATTTGTATTGTTCTGTACACGACTTTCAGTCACGGCAGATTTTCTGCAGAACATTCAGGCTACTCTTTTTTTTGGGAAATATGTCGCCACAAGAGCAGTGCCACTCCCTTTTTTAGGTTTCATTTTTTTGTCTGCATGTATATATTATATGTGTTTCCCTTTAAAAGTCGCTTCTTTTTGACTGAATTTTATATGGACTATTCTCTTGTTGCTGTGTGTTCTTTTACTTGTGCTGAATGTGCGTGGCACATTATGTCATCTGAAAGACTAGCACCCACGCCATTACTCAAGGTCTAATGGATGTAAAGTGTTCGCGTTCACACGGGGGTCAAAACTGAGCTTTTCATTTGCTAGGCCGGCTTGTTACTTCTAGGCCACATATCCACCAATAATATTATTCATCATGTCCTAATGCCAATGTTATACGGTAATTACAGAAGAAAACAAAGTCGAACAATGTCACTCATTTTATGTTTATACGTTTAAAAAGCAATAACTGTCATCAACAAAATCTCTTAACTGTTTCCAACCTTTGAAATTAAATTAAGTTTAAGACAAGTCACATTAAAGCCTCTGTTTAATGGCCTTTGAATTTCTCACTTTGTGGCTAAAAAAAAATATTGTGACTTTAATGAGGAAATAGTAGTGGAGGAAAACAAGTGTAGGTAGCCACTTACAGTTTGACTTTTTCCATTTTGACTTTAATGATCTAATTATTTAATTAATTTATTTATTCTTTTATATTGAGGTAATAGAATAACAACTCAAGTGCTTTTTTTTTTTTTTTTACATCCAGTCCCTGTGTGTAATGCAGTTTTGTTAAATCTTGTCATCTGTTCCACCGGCACACAATGGCCTACTCTTACGAAAAGCGGAACAGGATTTAACGTATGTGCAAGATGTTCTGCGTAATGAGGACCTGAAAGACGAAAAACACGCAGGTGAGTGCGATAAGTTTTACACCACACGCATGCTCTAAACCAACCTTTGGGGCCAAACACGCATGAAATTTAATAGA
>CM060338.1:46617397-46622397 GCA_030674155.1 Stramonita haemastoma | reverse complement strand
TTCTTTACTTCCTTCTTTTTTTAAAACTTTCTTTCTTTCCTTTCTTCTTTTTTTGAAAATGTCTTTCTTTCTTCCATCTTTCTCTCATTCTTTCTTTCTGTCTATGTCTTCCTTCCTTTTTTTCTTCCTTCCTTCTCACCCCTTTCTTCCTTTCTTCCCAAGAGGAAATTTTCTTTCGTTTTTTGTTCTTGTTTTCGTTTTTCTTTCGTTGTTTGGTTGGAATTCCCCCCCCCCCCCCCCCCCCCCCCCCCTCCTCTCCTCTCTTTCCTGACTTTTTTGTCTTTCTATCAGTGTTTCTTTTTCCCCCGTGCTTTCTTGTTTCTGTCTATCTGTCTGTCGATCTGCTCAGCTGCTCTTGGGTTTGTCAGTATCTCTGTCTATTCTTTCTTTTCTGTATGCAAACATGGCCAGAGCGCTCGCTTTCCCAAAGTCAAGTTAAGCAGCATTGAGCGTGGTTACCAGTTGGATGGGTGACTGTTTGTGCACCTTGGTTTCTGTACAGTCTCCCAGTTCACTCAGCTGTAAATGGGTACCTGCCCTCTTTAGGGTCAGGGAAGGTAAAGCAGCGAGGGAGAGGAGATGGGCGCCGCCCTCGATATACTGGCCCCTAGAGAAGCTGAGATCTCTGGTGCCTCGCTCCCCTACGACCGCCTTGGTTATGAGACAAATTTGCCTTTTTATCTTTTGTGCAGAAATATCTTTTGTCTATCATTTCATCGGTCTTTCTGTAGCGTCTTTCTTTTGTTGATCTATTACGCTGTGTGTGGTGTTTTTTTTTGGGAGGTTGCTTTTTGTTGTTTCGTGTTTGGGTGGGTGGGGAGGGTGGAGGGGTGGTGAAAGGTTGTGTTAATGATGTTATTTGTTTTTGTTACAGTTTGTGAAACCCTTTTATCAACTTCATTATTTAAAAAAATCTCGATCACCATAGGCCTAATATCCCTCCTCACCCAACTATCCCCTGTCACTTTTCCCTGTAGGCAAAACGTCTCAAGGATATCATTTTTGTCTGCTTTCAACCTGATTTCTCCAACTGGATAACCAACCAGGCCTGTGGAGATGGCTGACCACAGCTATAGAAAGCCTATACCAGTATCACTCCATGCCCAGGGAACAAAAAGTATCCCCTCTCTTTACTGTGTTCGTGGAGGATTGCATGCACTTTGAAGCCGCTCTGTGGCACTAACACTGTCAAAGTGCCGGTGCCGACACACGAGCCTTTTCGACTGTAGCATTCAGGAGGTTCACCAGCCTTGCTTGAATCCTGACTGCAAGACTCTTTTCATGATGCAAAAACGGGGGCCTAGTGGTCAGAACATTGCGCTCGCAATTTCACGACCCGAGTTCGATTCCTGTTCGAGGGGATTTTTTCCCCTGGTGTCAACATCAGTGCTGACTCCACTCTCCCCAAAGTCCTTCGGTTGAGACTATAAACCGAGGCCTCGTGTGCGAACGCACGTAGAACATCTTGCGCAGACTTTAAATCCTGTTCCGCTTTTCGTAAGTGTAGGCCATTGTGTGCCGGTGGGAACAGGTGACAAGATTTACAAAACTGCATACACATAGGGACTGGATGTAAAAAGAAACACATGAGGGCTCATTCTATTATCCTCGATATAAAAGAATAAATAAAACAAATAAACTGAAAATGAATAAAATAAAAACATTGACGATTTCCAGGATCTGGAAATAGCTACCTGTAACCTTCTCATTCTATCACCCAAAGATTGTACTAAAAACCAAAAGTGGGGTAGAAGGGGGCATGGGGTGGGTTACTTGACAAATAATATGGCGTAAATCAAACAAATCGTTTCATAGTAACAACCACCCAGCTTCTAAGTTGTTGTTTTTTTATTGGGGATCCCAAAGGGATGTACGGGAGATAAATGGGTGTTTGTCTTTCTTCTCTGCCCTTGTGTCCTCTAAGACAACATAATTATAATATTTCTATTCAGACAATGTTTCATGGAGGTTTCACGAAGATTTGAATAATTGTGTGTATGCTTTTCCAAGTACGCAAATAGGTTGTTTTTTTAAAAAGAATTTTACTTGACTTTTTCTTATTTCAACAGGAAGTAGGAAAATCTTCGAAGCTGGTCCTGGTGATAACGTGCCTGCCTACAAAGTGAAAAGTCCGGGTCAGAGTGTGCGGTGGTTCGAATCCTATTTGGCCCCCAAACTTTTCCCCTATCCATTAGACCGTATCCATTAGACCATCAGTGGTGATCTGGTTGCTAATCTTTCGGATGAGACGATAAACCGAGGTCCCGTTTGTTATATGTCATTATATGGTGCACGTAAAAAAAACCCACGGCAACTGTATCATTAACCCTTTTTCTTTTCAATTTTCTAGCTAGTTCTGATATTCCTTTTCGCACATCTGCCAAGGATTAAATTCTGACATGAAGAGTGACAGCTGCAGCTAGTTTGTAAACATACATATACTTTACTAATATAGTGAAAAAAAATAACATGGGAAACAATGAATCTGTGCAATCTTCCCCACCCCCAAACTACCCCTCTCTCTCACCCCCTAACTACCCCTCTCTCCCTTATACCCCACCCTCCCCCAATTACCTCTCCTTCTCCCTCCCTTTTACCATCTAGCCTAACCTACTCATCTTCTCTTTTACCTATCCCCCATTTCCTAATTTAACACACACACACACACAAAATCAGAAACAGCACAAACAGTAGAAGATAGGCAACACATCTCCTCCAAACTTGAGAGGATTAGGCATTACAGGTGATCCCCATAGAGATCTGAAATATTTAACTCACAGCTAAAAGTGTTAATGTGCATGATTTTACAAAATGTCATCAAACTAGCAATGCCAAACTTTAATGGTGTCTTTTTCCCCTATCAGTTCTGAAAAAGAAAAAAAAGGTATTCTAAATCTTTGGTTTTGCAATGTCCCTGTACCTGTCCTTGTATCAGGCAGGTAAACAGTAGAGTCTACAATTTTATATAAAAATTTATGTTTTATTTTCAATGGAAACAAACTTTTACCTACACTTCTGAGTTATTTTAAAAAAATATATACAGGAAAATAACTGTTTATGGTAGTCTATGAAGGGGAGGTAATATTGTCATAAGATAGAATGAAAGTTTCATCACACACATAGAATGAGTCAAAAACGCCAAGTACAGTTGAGCAACGCTAGGGATGGAGGGAAGGGGTAGCAGGGGGAGGTAGGGGATAGGTAAGGGAGAAGTGGGGGGGTGTAGATAAATGGGTAGTGGGAGGGAGGGGGAAATGTAAAGGGAGGGATAGGTAGCAAAGATTTGGCGGGGGGGGGGGGGGGGGGAGGGGCAGGAAGAGTCATAAAGGAGGAGGAGAGTGACGCTCCACCACATAATGAGACGGAGTGCACCTGAGGACAATTTTAAGTTATTGACATGTTATTAATGTGCAATAAAGTGGCTATCAAATACAAAAAACAGATTGAAAATCGGACAATTCTGTGCAACATTATTACAAATTCAAATGATAGACTGCAGGATGGGACAAAATGAGAAACGGGCAAGTTTATTTTAGTAACAGGTTGTCAGAATGAGTGCTTTGGTATTTTCAAAACACATTCAAAAGCAAAAGGAATAAAAATTATGCCTTGATATTTCATTATAAGGTAAATAAACAGATCTAGTTTACTAATCAATCAAAATCTCAAAATTGACAACTTGACCCCCACCTGCCTTTAAAGGCTCCTAGCGCAAAATTGGGTAATGTGCTAAGCGACTCATTTCGTGGTGGAGCGCCACAATTTATTATTCTTTTTCATTATTCTTTATTCTTTTATATCGAGGATAATGGAATAATCACTATTGTGCTTTTTTTACATCCAGTCCCCGTGTGTATGCAGTTTTGTAAATGTCATCTGTCCCCACCGGCACACAATGGCCTACTCTTACGAAAAGTGGAACAGGTAAAGAGAGGGTAGAATAGGAAGGAGCAGCAGCCACTAATCCCTAGCATTTACACAAATAGTTTATCTCTCACACGAAAAATCAGCTCCCATCATCTTTGCATCCTATCTGTGTAGCTGTTTCGTTATAAGAATGGCATTTTATACAGTGACTTGCCAGTGACATTTTTTTTTCAAGCCGTGAATTCTTTTACTTGCATGACTGTGTACCTTGTTTATATGTGTTTATATTTGGAAATATGCTATGTGTGCGTGATAAAGCTTTGATTCTATTTTATCTTATAACTGTTAGGGGGAAGAAGGGATAAAGTAGGGGAGGGAGGGGGGGAGGGGAGGTCAGTTGGGGGTGAGGTAGGGGTAATATCAGGATGAAGAGGGGGTAGAATAGGGAGGGTAGCTAAGTTGGGGGGAGAGGTCAGGGGAGGGAGGGGGTAGGTTTTGGGGAGGTCAAGGTAAACAAGGTAAAGTAAAGGTGTCCCATATCCTAAGCGGTCGTAAGGGAGCGATGCATCACAGACCTCAGCTTCTCTAGGGGCAGCATATTAAGGGCGGCGCCCATCTCCTCTCCCTCGCTGCTTTCCCTTCCCTGACCCTAAAGAGGGCAGGTACCCATTTACAGCTGGGTGAACTGGGGGGACTGTACTGAAGCCAAGGCGCGCAAACGGTCACCCATCCTATTCATAACCCTGCTCTACTCTGCTTTGGGGAGGGAGAAGATAAAAAGATATGGGGAAGGAAGGGGTAAGGTATAGAGGAGGAGGGGATAGGTTGGGGAAGAGAGGCAGGTTAGGGGAAGGAGGAGGTATACTAGGGGAGGGAAGGTCAAAGGTAGGTTAGGGGAAGGTTTACATGTGTCATGGTCACTAATAAGTGGGTCATACATCTTGAAGTATCAAATTAAGTGGGAAACAGATGGCCAGTATAGTGTTTCCCATGCCAGAATTGTAGAGGAATGACCAAAGTATCTGTATGCCGAGAGTCACGCTGTCACCCTCATTTGCAAGTTTTGCCCAGTATTCTTGCATTAACCACCAGACTATTTTTGTATATCACAGTTTTGAAAGGTGTTGCCTGAT
>CM060338.1:46599897-46609897 GCA_030674155.1 Stramonita haemastoma | reverse complement strand
AATACAATTGCAGACAGGAAAAAGAAAAAAAAAATAATGGGTAGGCGCTGCACTTGTGGCGACGCGCTCTCCCCGAGGAGAGTAGCCCGAATGTCACACAGAGAAATCTGCCCTGACATAAAGTGGTATAGAATAAATAAATAAAGTAAATATAGAGGGCAAGGTGCATCCACAGAGGAAACACCTTTACTTACCATCCTTTTTCCTCCTACCCTTACCCCCTCCCCACCGCTACCCCAACCCTCTCCTCCAAACTTTCGGCTCCCTCCTCATTCGTGCTCCCCCTCCCTCTCCCCCAGGTAGGGAGAGGGGGAAGGGGAGGGGGGAGAAGGTGGGGAGAGGAGATCTTTCTTGTGTAGGTGTGTAAAATTATATGATCTTGACAACTAATCTTCCAACGAGAGGAAACTCGCATAAAACCCCTTTACTGCCACCACGACGTGTGTGTGTGTGTGTGTGTGTGTGTGTGTGTGTGTGTGTGTGTGTGTGTGTGTGTGTGGTGTGTGTGTGTGTGTGTGTGTGTGTGTGTTGTGTGTGTGTCTGTGTCTGTGTGTGGTGTCTGTGTGTGTGTGTGTGTGTTTATTTACTTATTTTATTTATTTATTCTTTCATATCGAGGATAATGGAATAAGCACTCATGTGCTTTTTTACATCCAGTCCCCGTCTGTATGCAGCTTTGTAATTTCTGGTCATCTATTCCTACCGGCACACAATGGCCTACTCTTACGAAAAGCGGAACAGGATTTAACGTGTGCGTGTGTGTGTGTGTGTGTGTGTGTGTGTGTGTGTGTGTGTGTGTGTGTGTGTGTGTTTTGTGTGTGTGTGGTGTGTGTGTTGTGTGATCTGTGTCTGTGTCTGTGTCTGTGTCTGTTTAAAATCAATTCAAGTCAAAAACGGCCTTTATTTTAGGGTAAAAAGATTAAGCTTTCATTGCTTTCCCTTCCTCCCCCTCCCCTACTCTACTCTCACAATCTCGCAATAAAGAAACTACTAAGAACATTCTCCTATTGCTTTCTTTTCCATTAATTTCATGTGTTTGTTTTCATTGAAAAAAATCTCTTTTGCATTCAATTTCAGGTCAGTTCATTTTTCGTGTTTACTGACTTGCCTGTAAATTATTTGGTTACATGCTGATTTTATTTATTCATTTACTTATACTTAGAGCTCTTAAAAAAAAACAACAATAAAACCAACGCTGTTGTTGCCGTTTATGTTGCTGTTTGCAATGCATCACAGGCTATCTCGAGTCATCGTCGTCCTCTCCGAAAGACTAGTTCTTAGACCACCTTTATTTGGACAGTGATAAAGAAAAACCACCACAAACAAGAACGGATTTGAACCACAAATCTCTCGTTTTCTGCACAGCGCTCTCTCTCTCTCTCTCTCTCTCTCCCCTCTCTTCTCTCTCTCTCTCTCTCTCTCTCTCTCTCCTCCTCTCTCTCTCTCTCTCTCTCTCTCTCTCTTCTCTCTCTCTCTCTCTCTCTCTCTCTCTCTCTCTTCACCACCACCATTCCGGGTCTCTACAGTAGCAGAGAAAAAAATGTAATATCGCAATACCTTTCCGCATTGAAATGACAAACCATTAACCGTTGTGAATAAGCCGGCTGCAATGTCATTACTTTAGATTTTATAGCCCTCAGCAGGAAAAGACAGATGACAGCATTTCATTCCACAAGTGACGGTCGGAACCGCTTTATTCGATTTTGCCTTGTCACCATTAAAACGGCGGGTTATGATTTAAACTAAGTGGCGTGGCTTGTTTATGAAATGACATAATTAGAGAAATATTTCTGCTGACTCCTTCTATTTTGAGAGAGAGAGATAGAAAGAGGGGAGGGGAGCGGGGGTGGAAACACACACACACTCACATACACACATGCGCGCGCGCCACACAAAACATACACACACGTATACACACATGCACGCAAGCATGCACGCACGCGCGCACACATACATACATAATCGCACACACAGTGATAGAGAGAGAGGGCGGGACCACACACACACACACACACACACACACACCACACACACACACACACACACACCACACACACACACACACACACACACACACACACACACACACACACACACACACACACACACACACTTGAAAGACAGCGGACGGGGGGCACAATTTAGAGAGAGAGAAACAGACAGAGAAAGAGAGAGACAGAGACAGACAGAGACAGAAGAAGAGCAGACAGAGACAGAGAGAGAGAGAGAAGACAGAGAGAGACAGAAGAGAGAGAGAGAGACAGAGACAGACACAGACAGAGAGAGACACAGAGAGAGAGACAGAGACAGAGACTGCAGCAGGAGAAGTTTGGGCGCCATAACAGTTGTTCATGATTAGCCACTGTGATTAACTTTCATAATTACAGCACAGCCATTAATTTTCTGAAACTTGTCACCCTATGGGGGGGGGTCTGCATTGTTGTGTAGCACATGGGGAGCTGACAGTCTGTCTGCTTGTCTGCCTGCATGCCTGCTGATCGTGTGTGTGTGTGTGGTGTGTGTGTGTGTGTGTGTGTGTGTGTGTGTGTGTGTGTGTGTGTGTGTGTGTGTGTGTGTGTGTGTGTGTGTGTGTATGGTGTGTGTGTGTATGCGTGGGCTGGAAAAGTAGCTTTGAGGTAGTGCTCATACTGATGGATGGATGGATGGATGGGAGGAGGGATGATGGATGGATGGTTTTGACAGTCGGTATTTATCGCAATAATTTAATCAAGTAAACAATGGTTGGCTGGTTGCTTGCTTGCTTGTTTTCCTGCTTGTTTGCCCGGTTGGCTAGTTTGTTGGTTGATTGGCTGGTTGGTCGGTCACTTGGTTGGTTGGATTCACTGTTTCCTAGTATGCTGTTTTGTGTGTAAGTGTTGTACAGTCTAGTCTTATCACAGCTAAACCAATGTTATCACAGTGTCGTCATCATGCCGGTGACTCGAGGCAGGAGTTAAAGGCACCACCACTAGTGTCTGTCTGTTCCATGAGATATTTTCCCGGAGTTTAATTAAGGCATCACCAATAAAGTGTCTGCCTATTCCGTGGGATATTTTCCCGGAGTTTAAGGAACCACCACTTAGGTATTTGTCTGTTCTAGAAATATATTCCTGGAGTCAAGTCTGGTACTGACTCTACATTCAGATGAGACTAGAAACCGAGGCCCCGTGTGCGAACGCACGCAGAACATCTTGCGCACACGTTAAAACCCCGTTCCGACTTTCGGAAGAGCAGGCCATCGTGTGCTGGTAGGAGCGGATGACAAAAATATTATTAAAAAAAACCAGCATGCACACAGGTGTCGTGTTTAGACACCATCCCAGAGGGAAAAAAAATAATGAGTAGGCGCTACACTTGTGGCGACGCGCTCTCCCCGGGGAGAGCAGCCAGAATTTCATGAGAGAAATCTGCTGACATAAAGTGGTATAAAATAAAATAAATAAAATACTTCCCCAAAGTCCCTCGAACAAATTTGAAAACTGAGGCCCCGTGTGTGCATGCAGAACATCTTGTGCACAAATTCAAACCCCCTCTCGTGGGTTTGAATCTCGGTGGCGTCTGGTGAATTAAGGGTGGGTGGTGTTAAGATCTTTGAGGACAATTTCAAATAAAATAAAAAATAAAACATTTTTTTTAATGCAGACCTGCCAGTGCCTTAATTCCTTTCGTGTATAATGATACACATGCAGAAGATCAAATATGCGCGTTAATGATCCTGTAATTCATGTCAACATTCGGTGGAATACGGATACACGAATATACCCAGAATGCGTCCCCACAGTCGGAATGTGGCTACCTTCATGGTGGGCAAAAACGGTCACATACGCAAAATCTCACGATTGGTGTACACCGAATATCTAGCCGACAAGCGAAAAAAAACCCACACCCAACCATCTACCCTTCAAGGAAGACTCGGCCACCAAGACAGTGAGGGAATTGTAACCACCATACCCAGCATGCATCCTCCTACCTGGAGAGACGGGCTCCACCAGGTGTAACTTTCTGACAAAAACCTACCTGAACAAAATTCAATGCTATCTACCTATCTGTCTATCTATCCCTTAGTCTGGCGACCGTGGGGGCACCCCTGAATACTTGACAATCAGTTCCCTCCATTTCTCTCTGTTCTGCCTTTCCTAAAATTTGGTTGAGTTCTAGCCTGTCCATTTGCTGTTGTTGTCCTCTCATCTTTTCCCTAGTCTGCCTCTTTTTCTTCTTCCCTGCAAGGCACTGTTCAGGAGTTTTAGTATTTAGTGCTGGCTTATATATATTATATATATATATATATAATATAATATATATATAATATATAATATAATAATAATATATATAAAATTCATATAAGTTTAGTGCTAGCTGTGCATCACCAAAATTTGAAATAACAACAGCAAGAACAACGACAACAACACAAAAACAATCACACAACACAAAAAAACCTACGACACCTTCAAGAGTGTAAGGCAGTCTGTAAGTGAGATTAAGGTAATTCTATCCCTGCCACAGTAGGTGGGTGATGCCTAGTTCTTGTGTGTCGTCATTTTCAGCTACCTACCTGACTGACTGACTCCTCTTCTTTGGTTTCAGGTGAGAAAGCCACCCTGACAGGCAGACAGCTCACTGACCGTCACCTTCCCCCACAGAGCCTGTCCACTTCATGCAGAGCAGAAGGAATGGACAGACAGACAAACAGACGGACGGACAGACAGAGCGGAGAATGGACAGCACCAAGGATCGGGGGGAAAGTAAGTTTGTGAGTGTGTTGAAAATTGTTTGATTGACGAGTTCATGGATGGATAGATAGATAGCAGACAGACAGAAAGGTAGATAGATAGATAGATAGATAGATAGATACGTAAAAGAAACACACGCACACACACACACACACACACATAATATAAATATAATTATATATATATATATATATATATATATATGTAGGAGAGAGAGAGAGAGAGAGAGAGAGAGAGAGAGAGAAAGAGAGAGAGAGAGAGGGAGAGAAATTTACAGTCATATTTTTAAAGAACATTTTTTATTTATAATATGAAGTGCTGTGCATCACCAACATTTGAAATAACAACAAGAGCAACGACAAAAACAACACAAAAAACTCTCGAAAGAAACAAGAGAATAAGTCGCGAAGAAATCAACTACAGAGGAAAGCAAACATTATTTTAAACAGACAATTAATCGTAAGTGATATTTTTTGTTAAATGAAGCAAAATCTTCGTGTCGAGCTGACATTTTATGTGAATGATTGATTAAATCTTTTTTTGATTCTGTTGTGATAAGATTGATATCCCAGCGGAGATTTCTGATTTAGCGAGTGAGTTCTACTTGTGATTAATTAACGTTCCAGCGGAGATTTCCGATTTAGGGACTGGTTAGTTCTTCGAGTTTAAAACTATTTTCATATCTATAATTGAGTAAATGGTTGTAAGGTATTCAGCGTGTGGGCGGTATATTTTCTACGATTTAAATCTTGTCAATTTTGGGCAAAGCGAGGGACAGCATAATTCGATACTAAATATATACCATACAAGTTTCTCTAATTAACTCCCTTAACCATGCGATCCGTTATGATTGTTAGTAGCCCCAAAGAAGGCAACTGCATTCTGTAATAAAGGGAAAGAATTTGGAAGCTCTGCGCATGCGCATAAATTATCTCCCATGATAGAGCGAGCCTTTATGAATTTTAGTCATCCCAAAGAAGGCAACAGCGTTCTTTAATCAGGGGGAGACAATTATAAGCGTCGCGCATGTGTTTGAAGCGTGCCGTAGGTTACACATACACACAAGAATACTGTAAATATTGAATTCTTGTTCTCGGTCCCTAATACTTTTTTTTTGCATTATTATGAACAGTAGTGGAACCCACCAGCGCAGTAAATAAATCAGTGTTACGCACACTCTGAGAAAAGTGAGGCGTGTTTGAGAGGTAACATGCATGTGTACGTCTTGCACAGCTCCTGATTAGAGGCAAAAACATATCTCGTATCTTGAAAATGAATGGTAATGGTGACAGCGAAACAAGAAGTAAAATAGAAGCTAAGCGGTTGCTGTCGACTCACTACAGTAGGCGCGATACTTTGAAAGATAAAAAATCTGTTTGCTTTCAGATGAAACTGGGTGTAAGCTGAAAACCAACGCATTAAATTTCATAGGTTTAGAATCATTTGTGATTTTTTTTTTCTCAAAACAGAACTGTGTAAATAAAGTTAATGACTGAAACAGACCCGAAATAATCGGACAACTCGGCTTGGACCAAGATATTTATGTGTATTATTTTATATGAGGAATATATATTCACGTGAATTTGATATTCACCTTGATATCAACAGCGAAAGTCCCACATGGTGCCCCAGATGGACGTTAAGCTCTCTCTCAATATATATATATATATATATATATATATATATATATATATATATATATATATATGAGTGTATGTGCGCGTGCGTGTACATTCGAATTTGCTAGTGCTATATATTGTTAGTGGTTGCTTTTGTGTGTTGTATAGGTCGAATGCAAGCGCTTTGATTTGTTTTTACAAGATATAGCGCAATATAAATTCCATGTATGATCAATGATCAATGGTATTATTATTATATATAGAAACAGAAGAATATATATATATATATATATATATATATATATATATATATATATATATATATATATATATATATATATATATTATCTTGACTTCCCAGGGTGACATATTTTTTCATCCAGAATTTTTATGAATAGGCTAGCATTATCGTTAAGAGAGAGAGGGAGGTGAATGGATAGAAGAATGAATAATTTTTACTTTTGAAGGTTAACAGAGTAAGTATTCACACTTTTTTCATCCAGCGCTTGCCCTGATTAGGGAATAACAAAAAAAAAATTCGACAACAAAAACAAAAGAAAACAAGAACCACCATCACCAATAATAAAAATTTAACCTATGATTTAAAAAAAGAGATAGATAGATAGATAGATAGATAGATAGATAGATAGATAGATAGATAGATAGATAAAGATAGATAGATAGTAGATAGATAGATAGATAGATAGATAGATAGATAGATAGATAGATAGATAGAAAGAATTGGAAAGAATACACGGAAGAAATAAAAACAAAAATAAAAGCACCACCTTACCTTTTTATTTATTTATGCTTTTATATCGAGGATAATGGGATAAGCACTCATGTGCTTTTTTTTCATGCAGTCCCCGTGTGTTTGCAGTAGTATGCATCCTTGAAGAGAAGAAAAAAAGAAAAAGCATAAAAAAAACACCACCACCCCTTCGAGAAAAAAATCAAAACAAAATGATAGAAAACAAACCAAGGTGAAACAGTGATGGTAAAACTGTCCCCATAGCCTATAGTTATGGTGTATGGGGAACTAAGTCGTTACATCCAAAAGTTCGGAAGATTTATTCATTGATGGATTGGTTGAGGGAATCCTTCTTGTCGTTTCTTTTTCTTCAGTTTACATCGATTGACTGGTTGATTGATTGATTGATTGATTGATTGATTGATTGATTGATTGATTGATTGATTGATTGATTGATTGATTGATTGACTGCTGTTTGATTGATAGACTGTTGGTTGATTGATGGATTTCTTTTTCTTTGTTATCTTTTCTGTTCTTTTTTTGGTTGTTCTGTTTTCGCTTCCTACCATTATACATTCTAGATCAAGTTTTCCATCCCTTTGTTTACTTGTGTGTGTGTGTGTGTGTGTGTGTGTGTGTGTGTGTGTGTGTGTGTGTGTGTGCGTGTGTACGTGTGTGTGTGTGTGCGTGTGTATGTGTGCATGCGTGTGTGTATGTGTGTATGTGCGTGCGTTGTGTGCGTGTGTGCGTGTGTGTGTGCGTGTGTGTGGTGTGTGTTTGTGGTGTGCGCGCGTGTATGGTGTTTGGGGGGGGGGGGGGGGTGTGTGTGCGTGTGTGTATGCATGTGTGTGTGCACATGCGTGCGTGCACGTGCGTGCACATGTGTATGTGTATGTATGTTTCATTGGGGTCCTTACAGCAATGTCATGTTCAATATGCAAGGAAGCAAACATACATATCAAAACTATTTTCATGGGCACTTTTTACATGACCAACATATTTTTCTCTTTTTTTCTCACAGAAAGATGGAGGATGTTGCACCCAAGGACGGGCACTCTGGAGGGCTCTTCATGCAGAAAGGAGAGTGGAGGCCCTTTCTTACCATCATGTCTTCTTTCTACTGTTATCCCATGTGGTGACGTGTACACAACACATGTCACATGACGTCAGTCATGAAATTCAAGGCAAGAAAGTTGGGGTTTTTTTTTTCATTCAGTGATGACTTTACTTGTATTGACCTGATTTGATGTGACTTCACTTTCTTCTGAACCACCTTGATGTCTTGTTGGGGCGCTGCATACAGTCTTTACACCATGTCTTGGACAAGACGAACCTGGCGCAGTCCATCTTTCTGCGGGTAGAACGATGCATGCTGGGTATGTTTATGTCAACCAGGTTACTGACAATATTATCTGGCTATGTTTATGTCAACCAAGCTACTGACCATATCTGGGTATGTTCATGTCAACCAAGCTACTGACAATATTATCTGGGTATGTTTATGTCAACCAAGCTACTGACAATATTATCTGGGTATGTTTATGTCAACCAAGCTACTGACAATATTATCTGGGTATGTTTATATCAATCAAGCTACTAACCATATCCGGTTAACCATAACCATATCAATTTGAAGACCCGGGTTCGAGTCCGGTCGAGGAAATTTTCTTCCTGGAGTTAACATCAGTGCTGACTCCACTCTCCCCAAAAGTCCTTCGGATGAGACTTTAAACCGAGGCCCCGTGTGCGAACGCACGCAGAACATCTTGCGCACACGTTAAATCCTGTTCCGCTTTCGTAAGAGTAGGCCATTGTGTGCCGGTGGGAACAGATGACAAAATTTACAAAACTGCATACACACGGGGACCGGATGGAAAAAAAACACATTATTGCTTATTCTGTTATCCTCGATATAAAAAAAATAAATAAATAAATAAATCTGGATATGTTTATGTCGACCAGGCTACTGACCATATCTGGTTATGTTTATGTCAACCAAGTTCCTAACCATACCTGGCCAACTCTTTCTCTGGAGAGGAGGTGGATGGGGCTGTGTCAAGACGTGTTGTGCACCAGACCCTGGACCTTTGATGTACAATGTCATCAGTGTCAATCTGGAGAAAATGGGGAGAGCACTAGATGTCTGCCCCTAATGGGATGATATGAAGACACGTCCCTTCTTCCCACCTATCACATTCTAATTCAGGTCACACAACACAAACACAAAATCAACATTTCTATTTTTTTTAATATCATACAATAATGCACCATTCACTCAAAATAAAAACAAATTCATTCGCAAAATACTGCAAACTCCGTCTTGTAACATCTGCTTAAAATCCAATATTTTAAAAACCCACATATTATTATTATTATTATTATTATTATTCAAATATCTTCACAACATCACCCCAAGTCAAAACATATTTGTCAACATCAACACACTCACAATGTTCAAGGTAAAAAAAGTATAAAAAGTTACCTTATTTAAAATGGTATTAGTTACCTATTGTTCAAGCAAGGGCATATATCTACACACTTATAAGACGTTGTTGAAGATCATTTAGCTACAATCCTCTAAATCATACTGACTCCACATACATTTGTGCACCAAGAAACACGATTCATATACTGTCAACCACAATTGAAGGGAAAAAATGATGAGATAAAAATAGAATAACACCCAGTTACACAGGTGAAAAAAATGCCACTGATCTGGTGATGAGGCTATACCAGACTCACACATCTCACTAAAAATTCTTTAGTGTAACCAAAATACATAATTATGGTTATTTTCAACCAAGAAAACACAAATTGCAACATAATACCATCTCACATGCAGAGAAAACAAAATATGATGAGGTCAACCAAAGAAAATAATGCACATAAACACTTACTCA
>CM060338.1:46589897-46594897 GCA_030674155.1 Stramonita haemastoma | reverse complement strand
CTGTTATCCTCGATATAAAAGAATAAATAATAAATAAATAAATAAATATCTAGCAACAAAAAGGGGACTTCGGTTAATAGTCTCATCCGAAGGACTCTCGGGGCGGGATTGGGAGGGGGGTGGATTGGAGTCAGTACTGATGTTAACTCCCGGGGAAAATCCCCTTTAAACAGGTGCCTCCGTGGTGGCTCGAACCGGGCCGTCAGATCAGGAGCACAACGCTCTAACCACTAGCTATCCACCCGCCTACACATGATAAGCAATGTATTTGATGGTTTTTCGTTTTTTTAAAGCCATCCATCTAAAAACTGATAGGAAAACAAGCAACTTTTTATTTTAAAAAAAAAAAGTAAGAGGGGAAAACTAAACAAAACAAAAAGATGAAAAAAAGCGATATATGGCAACAATTAAAGAGATATTACGTTGAAATATGTAACAGTCACACCAACTATCTCTGTTGTGCTCCTCGTCCGTTCTTGCGCGCGCGCGTGCACACAAACACACACACACACACACACACACACACACACACACACACACACACACACACACACACACACACACACACACGCACGCACGCACGCGCACGCGCTCGCACGTATGCACGCACGCACAACCGCACAGACGCATGTACACAAATAGGAGCTTTTCTATTCGCCTGTTTTTAAAATCTATTTATTTTCTTTAGTTCTAACCATCGATCTGAAAGCAAGCAGGCACACAAAGAAATCAACACGAGACGCACACAGCATACACACAGGGGCTGAATGTAAAAAAGCACATGAGTGCTTATTCCATTATCTTCGAAATAAAAGAATAAATGAGTAAATAAACAGAAATCCCCCGCTAACTCTAACAACAGCCACAAGAACAACAAAAACAACAACGACGACGACGACAACAACAAACAGTAGTAGGCACCCATCAGTCTCGGAAGACTATGGAGTTGCGCTCTAGTCTTTAGAGCGCAAAGCCTGGGTAAGTAAGTATGGAAGGCAAGCTGTTACCCATGCAGCAGACCCCACCCCCCCCCCCCTCTCCACGCCACTGGAATGATCCATTGGAAAGGCAATGACCGATACGAATGGTTCCAGTACCGTCGCAGGAGCCGCCAGAACGTTGCCATATACAGCCCCGAGCCGCCCTGGGACTCCAACCCCCCGATTTTTCCTCAGGGATGGTGTCTTAACACGACACCTGTGTGCATGCTGTTGTTGTTTTTTTAAAAATAATTTTGTCATCCGCTCCTACTGGCACACGATGGCCTGCTCTTTCGAAAGGCGGAACGGGTTTTAACGTATGCGCAAGATGTTCTGCGTGCGTTCGCACACGGGGCCTCGGTTTATAGGTTCATCCGAAGGACTTTGACATTCAGTTCAACCAACAACCAGATGGAAAGACAAAAGCATTGCGACACAAGAAAACTCAAAGCACATCTAGTTACAATATCATATCACCATGTGAACCCTTTCCTACTGACATAAATCACACATTTATATAAATACATGACTGTGCACTCACTTCATAAATGTTGACAATAGTAAGAACAATACCACATACACCCTCCACACACACACACACACACACACACACACACACACACACACACACACACACACACACACACATACACACACACACACAAACACAAACACAATCACAAATACACACACACAAACACACACACACTTTATGCAGCTTTTTATTGATTTCAGCTACAACAATAACGTCAGGCCATAAATGATATGTTAAAGGAAAACAAGAACAACAACAACAAAAATAATGGGGCATCAAGCAGGGATAGATAAACCTAGCAGTCACTTTCTAAAAACTTATTCATGAGATATTTTCTAAATTAATGTGGAACACAATGCAATGCAACGAAAGGCAAGACAAGACGAGACAAGGCGAGACAACACAATGCCATACAATCAGATTACTACACAATACAACAAACTCAACACAACATCAGTTTAATAGGATACAGTAAAATACTTCACAACATAACGCAAAAGAACACAATACAGTGGAACGGAATGCGATACAATATAATAGAATACAACACAAGACTTTTTTCTTTTATTCTTTAATTCTTTTATTTGGAGGATAATGAAATAAGCACTCATGTGCCTTTTTACATCTAGTCCCCGTGTGTATGCAGTTTGGTAATTTTGTCATCTGTTCCCACCGGCACACAATGGCCTGCTCTTACGAAAAGCGGAACAGGATTTAACGTGTGTGCAAGATGTTCTGCGTGCGTTCGCACACGGGGCCTCGGTTTATAGTCTCATCCGAAGGACTTTTGGGGAGAGTGGAGTTAGCACTGATGTTAACTCCAGAGCAAAATTCCCTCGAACGGGAATCGAACCAGGGTTGTCAAATTGCGAGCGCAATGTTCTGACCACTGGGCTATCCCGTCCCCCAATACATTGTAGTGCAATGAAATTCAATGCAATATAATAATAATACATTTCAACACAGCACAACACAGTGGAGTACAATACAAAACAATACAACACAACACAACACAATACAACACAACACAATACAACACAACAGAATACAGCACAACACTACACAGAACAACACAACACAACACAACACAAACAACACGACACAACGCAACACAACACAACACAATACAATACAAAACACCTGTCCAGACTATCATCAAATCAATATTTCCTTCATTCCCAGCATGACCAATGTCACAACGTTGACACATCAAGACCCATTAACATCACCACTGAAATCTCACACAGACAAGGGGGAAGGACACAGCAGTTCTCATCAACCCTGGGTTCCAAGCAATGCAATAATGAACAGACATAAACCAACCGCCTTTGTGTCTGCAGGACAAGCGTCAAATCAAAACAGGTAAAGTGCAATAGGGGCGGGATAGCTCAGTGGTCAGAGCGCTCGCTTTCCCCCAGCCAGTGTTAAGCAGCGTCGAGCGTGGTTACCAGTTGGATGGGTGACCGTTTGCGCGCCTTGGCTTCAGTACAGTTCCCCCAGTTCCCCCAGCTGTAAATGGGTACCTACCCTCTTCAGGGCCAGGGAAGGTAAAGCAGCGAGGAGAGGAGATGGGCGCCGCCCTCAATATGCTGGCCCCGAGAGAAGCTGAGGTCTCTGATGCCTCGCTCCCCTACGACGCCTAGGTCACGGGACACAGTGTAATAAAGAGAGTACTGAGAGTGGCCTACGTGTACAAAGCCAGAGTGACAGGGTAGAGGCCCAGGCACGTTCACACCCCACAAAAAGATACAGGTACGCATGGTGCTTAGACAAGTATGCACAGTCATTTTGGGAATGTTCACATTATTACGTACATGCGCGGACATCGTAAAAGTATAAGTACAAGGCCACTTACACTACGCTACAAAACGCACCACACCACAATACAATACAAAATACAGTACGATACAATACAAACACTAATGATAATACAAACACAATACAATACAACACAACATAACACAATACAAAACAATGCATTGCGATAAATACAACACAATACATACAAAACAACACAATACAACACAAAACAACACAACACTACACAATCAATACGTACAAAAATATGACATGAGCAAAGCAATGCAATTTGAACAACAATAAAAACACGATACAGCGCACACAATAACAACCACAACAATAGATACAACCAATTAGAAACACGATGCAGCACAATGCAACGAATACACCACCACAAAGGTTGCACGGCCATAAGGAAACCGTGGCCCACAATGAGTTACACTGTCACAAACGTTGGCCCATAAACAACCCCCATAAAATCGCACACAGGAGAGGACGGGGCAAACTGTTTAATCAACCGTCGGCTTCAGTTTTGCCAAAAAAGAAAAAACAAAAAAAAACAAGCGTTTCGGACACACAAAAGACTTGTTTTTATTTAGTAAGGAAATAAGATTAAAAAGTGAAAAGAGAGCGACGTCTATTGAGAATTGAAAGAAGGGAAAAAGAGAGAGGCATAGGCAATGATCTGTGTGTCCTGTTTATAGCTACATGTTCACACCCTATAACTGCATGCAAGCACATTTGAACACGCGCATAATATATAAATATGCATACATTGCACAAACATGCGAATAGACATACACCTTGCCCACATAAGAATCCAATGCACATGTACCAAACATGCCACAGTTCTCACGCACGTAACAATAAAAAGAAACCACAGAAAAATACAATGCAATGCAATACAATGCAATATGATGTAGTACAATACAGTGGAATACAGGAGAATGCTATTGAATCATGTAAAGCAAAGCTACGCCATACCATACCATACATACCATACCATACCATACCATACATTACCATACCATACCATACCATTCCATACCAACCACACCACTCCATACAAAGCATATCATACCAGACAATAGCATATCACATTATAGCACAACCATACCATACCATACCATACCATACCATACCATACCATACCATACCATACCATACCATACCATACCATACCATACCATACCATACCCTTTCCTACCCTACACTTCTGTACCCTGCACTTATATTATTAGTTGGAAGGCATCCGTTAGAAGGCATCTGTCAGTCTCGGAAGACTGTGGAGTTACAGTCTGGGTTCTAGAGCACAAAGCCTGGGTAAGTATGTATGGAGGGCAAGCTGTTACCCATGCAGCAGACCCCCTCCCCCACCCTCCATCTCCATGTCGCTGGAATGGTCCATTGGAAAGGCAATCGCCCATACGAATATTTCCAGTGCCGTCGCAGGAGCCGCAAGAACGTTGCCATAAACAGCCCCGAACCGCCCTGGGGACTCCAATCCCCGATTTTTCCTCAGGGATGGTGTCAACACACGATACCTGCGTGCATGCTGGCTTGTTATTTTGTTGTCATTCGCTCCTACAGGCACACAGCAGCCTGCTCTTCCGAAAGGCGGAGGGGGTTTAAACGTATGTGCAAGATGTACTGCGTGCGTTCGCACACGGGACCTCGGTTTGTAG
>CM060338.1:46577397-46584897 GCA_030674155.1 Stramonita haemastoma | reverse complement strand
TGGACGAACACTCTTCTGGCTGCAGCAGTTAATTCTTTATTTTTCTCCTCCCTTGACAGACGGTATCGGTGCCCAGAATACATGATGGCCCTTGTCTTTAATATCTACAAGACGTCGGTGGACTTCCTCATTATGTAAGAATCAAAGAGGAACAACAGGATGATGATGAGCAAACGTGGCGGAGAAGATTTGAAGTGTTCGATAATTGTTTTCTTTGAGTATTGAAGTAGCTTGCGAGAGAGATGTGTAAAATCAATCCATGCCTAATTTGTTTTTACCAAGAATCAGATATCGATATCACACGCGCGCGCGCACCCCACACACCACACCACACAACACACACACACAACAAACACACACACCCCACACACACACACACACACACACACAACACACACACACACACAGAGAGAGAGAGAGAGAGAGAGAGAGAGAGAGGAGAGAGAGAGAGAGAGAGAGAGAGAGAGAGAGAGAGAGAGAGAGAGAGAGAGAGAGAGAGAGAGAGAGAGAGAGAGAGAGAGAGAGAGTTCTACAAAAGGACCCAACAAACAGACAGACAGACAAACAAACGAACGAACAGACAGACACACCGACCGACAAAGCTTTGATCGGACCAATTAATCACGCCACTTTACAACAGGAGATTAAGAAATTGGAATGAGGACCAGAAGAGAAAAGCACAAAAAGTTTAAAGCTCACGGAACAAAGGGGGGGAGAATTTGGAAAGTACCAGCATGCTTTAAGCTGATGGGACATAACTCTACCATAAAAGTCTAGCGGCACGAAGGAAGATAATAGAGAGGGGTGGCTGGAACAGGGGGGTACTCATCTCCACACCACATGCTGCTGCTGCTGCTGCTGCTGCTGATGCCGATCCAGAAGTACCACAGACACAGGGATTCCACCATTTTCAATTTTCTTTCACACCCCCAATTTTCAATTTTATTTCTGTGTGTGTGTGTGTGTGTGTGTGTTGTGTGTGTGTGTGTGTGTGTGTTGTGTGTGTGTGTGTGTGTGTGTGTGTGTCTTCAATTTTATTTCTCTCTCTCTCTCTCTCTCTCTCTCTCTCTCTCTCTCTCTCTCTCTCTCTCTCTCTCTCTCTCCTCTCTCTCTCTCTCTCTCTCTCTGTGTCCCCCCCTCTCTCTCTCTCTTCAATTTTATTCCTCTCTCTATCTCTGTCTCTGTCTGTCTGTCTCTGTCTCTGTCTCTCTCTCTCTCACTGTTCGATCAAGTACTTTTTTTCTCCCCATGGCTGGGAGAAAGAAGATTTGAGGGGGATGGTGAACGGAAGCTGTCCCCCTTCATAAAAGACACTGGGTATGAGGCTTGGGCATGGTCCAAAAAGATCAGACATCTCCCACAAACCCCTGCTTCCATCCGGGTATTAACAAGATCCGTAGCCTATTAACCGTCATCCTTAGTTCTGGGGACTAAACAGGAACAAGGGGAAATCACTTTCCAATAAACGCCACTCATCGGCTAGAGTGCTCTTTTCTTGTCAGAGGAAAAGGAGGAGGAGAAGGAAGAGGAAGAGGAGGAGGGAAGGTATGGGGATGGATCATAGCGCTAGTGGGTTGTAAAAGGTGGATTGTCTTTTTTTGTGTGTCTTTTTGGAGGAGGGGGGGGGGAAGGGGGGAGGGTGTAGGGGAGACAATAATAGTCATCCAGCCTTTGAACTCCACGCGTTTTGACTTTTCCTCCATATCGCGTCTTTCTTCTTCGTCCTTTTTTTCCTTTTTTTCCTTTTCCTGTCGCTCTTCTCTCTCTTTTTTTTGCTTCTTTTTTATAATCCACATAGTCTTCACACTTTTTTCATGAGCGTCAAGAAGCTCGCTCGGCGCTCTTCGGCGCGCGCGCTCTCTTATATCAGAAAAGCAGACGACACTTGCTCATTACGTGGACCAATCAAGCAGAAAGACGCTGGCCTTTCCCCCCGCTCACAATGCTGAGTACGGGGACTTCCAAGACGCGGCTACCATCCTTGACAAATACGCTTGTTTTCTCACTTTTTTATGCCCGCCAATAAAGGCCCCCTGCTCTTCTTAGAGGCCCCCTCCTGCAAATCAGCCCCGGTCCATAAAGTGACAAGCCTTACGTCCTTGCGAGCATGATGTAGGGTCCGGCTGAAGGCCTATTAAAACCCTGAGCTACGCAACAGGCGACCTGAGATAAGAGTGCTGCTGCAAGACAAAGACAGAGAGAGAGAGAGAGAGAGGAGGAGAGAGAGAGAGAGAGAGAGAGAGAGAGAGAGAGAGAGGAGACGGGGGGGGGGGAACAAGCAATGGGAAAGAACTCAAATGTTCTTATATAGAATATTTGGATAAGCAAGTGGCTTCTTTTACACCAGGCAATCGTGAAAAATAGATGAAAATAACAAACAAATAAGTAAATCAATAAATGAATCACGTAAACTCTTAAATACATGATTGTATACGTAATAGATCAATATGGAAGGAGAGAGAAAGCTAGACAGACAGACAGACAGAGACAAAGTGGGGGATGGAGGGAGACAAAGACAAGAACAGTAAGAAAGACAGGCAGATAAAGACAAAAAGGCACATCGGACATTGAGAGAAACAGACAGACAGACAGAGAGACAGAGACAGAGAGAGATAGATTCTTTGAAGGATAACGAAAGAGCAATCATGTGCTGTTTTACATCCAGTCCCCGCTCCAATCACACAGAGAGACAGAGAGACAGAGAGACAGAGAGAGAGATGGGAGGAAGGACAGACAGCAGAAAAGCAATTGCCATTTCTCAAAAACAACACTAAATCTCACGACTGTTGTGGGTATGATCTGACAGCTTTCTCCTGTCAGAGAGGGTTTTATTCTATTTTATTTTGTGTCATTTTATTTCATTTTTGACATCACAAAGGAAGAAGCAAGATATTGAACAGTGACACACAAACAGCTCAACAAGCTTCATAGAAAGACTCAGTAACCAACAGACAACATGACTTCTTCTTTAACTCCTCGAGGAGTCATTGAAGCACATACAGGACACTTGACACTTTCATGTGGTGTGTTTTAGGCAAAGTGAGCGAGGTAAAGTAGCCCTTCTAGCTCCAAACCACAGATTGCATGCTAGGTATGTTTGTGCCATCCAGGACATCGACCAACCACACCTGACCAGCCAAGCTACGGAAGAGAGGTGGAGTGTGTAATGTGTGTAGAATATGTTCTGCCTGTACTATCTCCGTTTATCATTATTTTTGTCTGGAGGATTTGCAGAAACCAGGAGAATCTCTTCTTCTTCTCATACTCCTTCTCCTCCCTTCTCTTCTTCTTCTTCTTCTTCTTCTTCTTCTTCTTCTTCTTCTTCTTCTTCTTCTTCTTCTCTTCTTCTTCTTCTTCTTCTTCTTCTTCTCTCTTCTTCTTCTTTGCATTCTTTGTATTCTTCTTTGCATTCTTCTTCTTCTTTGCATTCTTTGCATTCTTCTCCTCCTCATTTCTTCTTCTTCTTCCTTCTCATTTCTTCTTTGCATTCTTCTTCTTCTTCTTCTTCGCCGAAGTAAGTGAAACTATATAACTTTGTGGATGTTTTGATAATGTTCCATTAAGCTTTATGTCTTTTTTTTTCTTTTTAACTTCATGAAGTTTCTCTCAAGTTTGTTGATTTGTTCCATTTAGAGTTACTATTAATTTTGACGTTTATCTTATTTTATTATAATTTTCTTTTGTTTTTGATTAGCCTTGGTTTGTTGTCTTTTGGGGCAGAATTGTAAAAAGGCCTTTACTGTGCCTAATTCTTTACCCATTAAAGATTCAATCAATCAATCAATCAATCAATCAATCAATCAATCAATCAGTCTTCTTCTTCTTCTTCTTCTTCTTCTTCTTCTTCTTCTTCTTCTTCTTCTTCTACCATCAGATCCCGAGTTCGAATCTTTTAACTGCTTGGCCTTGTGTTGTGTTGTGTTGTGTTGTTTTGTGTTGTGTTGTGTTGTTGTGATGTGTTTTGTTGTTTTGTGTTGTTGATTTGTATTGTGTTGCACCACGTTGTATTGTGTCATATAAATATGCTTCGTATCAGTTCGTATCAGTTCGTATTGTATTGTATTGTATTGTATTGTTGTTGCATTTCATATTGTGTTGCGTTGCATTGTATTATGTTAGGAACTGTACTGTAGCCAAGGCGCGCAAACTGTCACCCATCCAACTGGCAACCACACTCGACACTGCTTAACTTGGCCGGATGAAAGCGAGCGCTCTGACCACTGAGCTATCCCGTCCCCCCAGTTCACCCAGTTGTAAATGGGTACCTGCCCACTTTAGGGTCAGGGAAGGTAAAGCAGCGAGGGAGAGGAGATTGGCGCCACCCTCAACATGCTGGCCCCTAGAGAAGCTGAGGTCTCTGGTGCCTCGCTCCCCTACGACCACAAATGTTATGGGACACCTTTACCTTTTATACATGAAGTCAAGTTTTCAAACATACAACTACAGCTACACGAGAAAAAAAAGTAAGAAAAGCATACAACAATAAGACATTTTCAGTAGACAGGAAATGAGATGAAAAGTACACAAACACAACAGGAAGCAACAACTACACAAAAGAGGGAACATTTCTTTGTCACTACGACAGCCCAACAACACTTTACTTTATTCTTTTATTTCGAGGATAATGGAATAAGCACACGTGTGCTTTTTTTTTTCTTTTTTTTTACATCTAGTCCACATGTGTATCCAGTTTTTAATTTGTCTTCCGTTCCCACCGGCAAACAATGGCCTATTCTTCCGAAAAGCGGAACACAGGAAAGGGAGAGCACTCCATCCGAGACAGATCTGTTGACATTATTTTTCTTTGTATTCTAAAAACCGTTTGGATAAATAAAAATCATGCACTGTCTTAATATCAAATGTTACTGTTATCATGGAAGCTTAGCCATCTGCTGCCATAACATGATCAAGTATTTAAGTTCTTTGGACTTGTTTCAAACTTTCGATTGAATGACAGCGAACAGTTGAAAAATGCGGACAGTAAAAATATATAATATATATAAATGTTCAGCTGTTTCTTTGAGTTGCTGTTTGTATGAGATGATGAGAGAGATAGTTCCATGTTATGTCCTTTGTCTAAATCATAGTTCAGGTTATTACGTATTTCAAGTCTAAGTCTGCAGTGAATGATTTGCTGTTTTCTGTGCCTTATTGACATCGTTTGGAAATGCTTGAAAGAAGAAGGGGAGAGGGGGGGTGATCCATTCACTATTCAAAAAAGGAAAAGATAAAGAAAAGAATAAAGGAAAGATTGGTGGATAAATTGATCGATCGATGGATAATAGATAGATAGATAGATAGATAGATAGATAGATAGATAGATAGATAGATAGACAGACAGACAGACAGACAGACAGACAGACAGACAGACAGATAGAAATAGATAGATAAGATAGATAGACAGACAGACAGACAGACAGACAGACAGACAGACAGACAGACAGACAGACAGACAGACAGACAGACAGACAGACAGACAGACAGACAGATAGATAGATAGATAGATAGATAGATAGATAGATAGATAGATAGATAGATAGATAGATAGATAGATAGATAGTAAATCAAACAAACAGACAGATCAAAATCGAAGTTAAGCGCTGTGACACATACTTGGTATTTCTTGCCTCTAAAAGATTAAAAATAAAAAAGCAAAGGCGCGTGCGCCGTCAGACATTCCAGAGCCTACAGAGCAGCAGGGCATTCTTTTGGCCAGGAAACTGCCATGCCCCCACAGCACTGACCTCACCCATACCATGCCATACCATACCATACCAGTCTGCAGGGCGGTCAGCCACTGCCCCTCTCGCATACCTCCGTCTCTACATCGCCCCCTCCTCCCTTCCTTCCATTTGTCTGTTTGCTACTGTACCCCCGCGTGCATAAATGAGCACACACAGACGTGCCACACATTTTGCGCAGGTGGCGTCCACGCTTTTCCCCCCTCCCCCATCCACCCACACACAAGTCTTCTTTTGTCTCACTCGCGTGCGGTCAAATACCCTCCCCCTTAAAAAAAAACCCGTCATTTGCGGCTTTGGGCAGCGATATGAATGCACCCTTCTTCTTTCTCTCCTTCCAGACCTAACTCCTGCTGCCCACCCCCCCCCCCCCACCCCCCCTCCATCCCCCCCCCCCCACTCCCCTCACCCTGTAAAAGTGACCACTGGCCATTCCGAGGTCGTGCCAGAGGAGGGGAGAGCGGATTTTATGTCCATTGCTCTATCTGCCGCTAACTCCTTGACATCCGACCCCGGTAGTATTGAAACAGACGGACCGTAAAACCCAAAGGCCGGTCTCTAGGGGACCCGGAGGTCCCTAGTTCTGTTGTCGGCAGAGTTCTGTGCATGCGTGGGGCTGACTGACCCCTGCAAGCAGGCCCTTGATTGGGGCAACAATGGGGGGAGGGTTTAATGGACATTACCCTGCCCACTGCCCCCCCCCCCCCCCCCTGCTTTGAGTGGAGAGGAGGGGGAGTGTGGGGTGGGGGTAGTGGGGTGGGTAGGCAGGCTTTGATGTGCCATGATGGGTGATTGGGGACGTGTGGTTTGGCTCCTGTCGCCCTCAATCGAAGGGCTCAGGTTTGTGTCGGGTCTGGGTCTGGGCGTGGGGAGAGATTGTCTGCCTGAGTTTATGACCGACTATCGTGGGGATGAGGGGATGGGGGGGGGGGGGGGGGGTAGAGTTGGGGGGGGTGAGTGGGGTGGGGGTGGGGGTCTGGAAGGGGGGGGGTTGGGGAGAGGGGGGAGGAAGGGTGTGTGTGTGTGTGTGTGTGTGTGTGTGTGTGTGTGTGTGTGTGTGTGTGTGTGTGTGCATGTGTGTGTGTGAGAGAGAGAGAGAGAGTGTGTGTGTGTGTGTGTGTGTGTGTGTGTGTTGTGTGTGTGTGTGTGTGTGTGTGTGTGTATGTGTGTGTGTGTGACACAGAGAGAGTGTGTGTGTGTGTGTGTGAGTGTGTGTGTGTGTGTGTGCGCGCGCGCGCGTGCGTCCGTGTGTGTGTGCGTGCGTCCGTGTGTGTGTGTGTGTGCGTCAGTGTGTGTGTGTGTGTGTGTGGGGAAAGGGGGGTTAAATGATACAGAAAGGGAGGGAACCGCCTCCTACGTGACTGCATGCAGATCATACAATCCGCTGCGTTGTTATTGATCAGACAAAAAGAAATTGTCGACGATGCCGCCCTGTGTGTTTGTGGGCTTTGTTAGTCAATCCGCTCACCCACCGGGGCTGTAAGGAAAATTGTATCAGTTTTTGTTGTTGTTGGTTTCTGGGGGAGTGGACAAAAGGTAATGGGTTAATTGTCTCCTGAAGGGCACCTCAGATTTGAACACAAAAGGCACGTAATTATGGAGGTACGGCTGTGGTCGCCTAGAAGGTGCATGAGTGAATAACTTAGCAACTATATTTTCTACACACAATACAGGCTTACAAATTCAATTCATGTGCCTATTTATGCACGCATGGACGCGCGCGCGCGCACACACACACACACACACACACACACACACA
>CM060338.1:46567397-46569897 GCA_030674155.1 Stramonita haemastoma | reverse complement strand
AAAAAACCCACCAAAACCCAAGAAAATCAATGATTTCTTTAGTCAGAAGACTACCTAATACAGACCACAAGGATTTATTTGCATAACCTTACTGAGTGACACACACAGAATCCCAATGACACCTTTAACCTTATCCACATTGGTACATCGGGGGTCTAGCAGTAATACGACCTTTTAAAAAGCATTTCTGAAATATTCTTTTATATTAGGTACGGGATAGCTCAGTGGTCAGAACGCTCGCTTTTCCCCAGTCAAGTTAAGTAGCGTCGAGCATGGTTGCCAATTGGATGGTTGCCAACCGTTTGCGCGCCTTGGCTACAGTACAGTTCCCCCAGTTCACCCAGCTGTAAATGGGTACCTGCCCTCTTAAGCGTCAGGGAAGGTAAAGCAGCGAGGGAGAGGAGATGGGCGCCGCCCTCAACATGCTGGCCCCTAGAGAAGCTGAGGCCTCGGACGCCTCGCTCCCCTACGACTACACAGGTTATGGGACACCTTTACCTTATTCTTTTATACCGACGACAATTGAATAAGCACTCATGTGCGTTTTAAACATCCATTCCCCGTGTGTATGCTACTTTTGTAAATCTTGTCATCTTTTCCCACCGGCACACAATGGCCTATACTTACGAAAAGTGGAACAGGATTTAACGTGTGCGCAAGATGTTCTGCGTGCGTTCACACATGGGGCCTCGGTTTATAGTCTCATCCGAAGGACATTTGGGAAGAGTGGAGTCAGCACTGATGTTAACTCCAGAGGAAAAAAAACCCTCGAACGGGAATCGAACCAGGGTCGTCAAAATTGCGAGCGCAATGTTCTGACCACTAGGCTATGAGTCATGAGTTAGACTACCCCCTCCTCCTCTCCTTGAATCCAAACTTTTCCTCCTAGCCATCTGGCCTTGAGTGGTGATCTGGGTGCTACACTTTCGGTTGAAACAATATAAATCGCTGTCCTGTGTGAAATACATATTCAGCGCACGTAAAAGAACCTACTACAGCAATAGTTGTCCGAGGTAAAATTCTGTAGAGAGAAAAGCCTCGCTAACATACATCAACAGAGACACTTGTAAACAGGGACATTTTTAATGAAAAGGGAGTACCGAGTGGGGTGAGGGTGGCGCTGTTCTTGTGGCGACGTACTTTCCGCCCCTGGGGGAAAACAGCACGAATTTCACACAGAGAGATGTGCTGTGACTGAAAAAGGTAAGCACCTCTGTGTTTCTCATTTCTACCACCTCCTCTTCCTACTGTTCACACTGTATCTCCCCTACTATCAACATACCTGGTAGCCAATGTTCCTTTTTGTTTTGGCTAAATGAGAGAGAGAGAGAGAGTGAGTGAGTGAGAGACAGAGACAGAGGCAGACAGACAGAGACAGAGAGAGATAGACAGACAGCCAGGCACACACACACACACACACACACACACACACACACACACACACACACACACACACACACACACACACAATGGCAGAGACAGACAGACAGACAGACAGACAGACAGACAGACAGACAGACAGACAGATACAAAGAGTCAAGCAAACGGACTGATAGATTAGAGGCCATTTTATAAAGAATTAATCTTATTGTATTACTTTCTATGATCATCTTTTTTCTTTTATTTTCTCTTTCTTTCTTCTTTTCTTTTTTTGCTTGTATACATGGTTTGTAATCTGTATGCATTTCTCTGTTTATTGAGGTAACAAAGTATTGGTATTTATATGAGTTGGTAAAGCAAAGTAGAAAAGAGTACAGAAAGACAGAGGCAGCGATTAAGACATGCATAACAGAAAGAAAAAAAAACAGAGACGCACAGACAAGTAAACAGACAAAACATAAACACATAGACAAACACACAAAAACTGACGTACAGACAGACAAGCAAACAGACAAAGCATAGACAAATACACATAGACACACAAACATAACACTATGCTGTAAACTGTGATTCGCACGAAAAACGGATCTACAATAAGAGTGGACAGACAACTCCTGCCCTCCGTTTTACACTGACTGGCTGACTTCCCCTTTAACTTCTCCAGGAGTCGTTGCGGCACTGCACTGATATTTTATTCTCAGGAAACGTGTCCTAGGTAAATTGAACTTGGCGGAGCCCATTCCTCTCCAGCTAGCAGGATGCATGCGAGGTATGTTTGAGGGATGCATCCAGCTGGCCATAGCTGGCCTTTACCTGTCTCGTAGTCCCGTGGACCGTGGGGGCACCACTAAAGATTTTGCAACCAGCTTCCTCCACTCCTCATAGCTAGCCTACTCTTCTACAAAATGTGGATGAGGTTCCAACGTGTGCACAAGATGTTCTGCATGCGTTCCAACACACAGGATCTCGATCTAAAGCCTTTACCTTTCCCCAATGGGAATGCCAGGGGCTTGTCAGTATAATGAGCAACTCCACCTTCTGGAAATTCTGTGCTAAGAATTCCGTCTTTTTTTTATCACTCTCTTTGTTTCTACCTTCTTCAAATTCTTCCTGTCACCTC
>CM060338.1:46554897-46562397 GCA_030674155.1 Stramonita haemastoma | reverse complement strand
ACAGGGAAGAAGCTCAACAATCCAAGACAAAAATGGGAATGCCTCACTGATGTCTAGGATATTCTGAACAGATGGACAGAATACTGCTCCCACCTGCATAATTACAAAGCCACAGGAGATCCAGAAGTCCTCAATGTCCCCACAAGCACAGATAAGACGGTCACCCTATCTATGAACAAGGCCTCTAAAACATACGGCATGAAATCAGTGCAGACAAGACCAAACTGATGACCAATAAGCACCAAGGGCATCAGCACTGATATCAGGGTAAATGACCAGAAGCTTGGAACAGTTCAAAGCTTCAAATACTTGGGAGCCGTTGTATCAGACAAGGGATCCAAGCTAGAGGTAGTATGCAGGATTGCACAGACAATAACAGCACTTTCAAAACTGAACACCATTTGGAAAGAAAAAATATTTCACTCAACTCCAAGATCACACTTATGCGCTCCCTTGTCATATCCATATTTCTGTATGCCTGTGAATCGTGAACCCTGACTGCTGATTTGGAGAGAAGAGTACAGGCAGTAGGGATGAGATGCTTTGGGAGACTCCTTGGCATCTGCTACAGAGACCACAGAAGCAACGAAGACGTGCATAGCAGAATCCAGCAAACCATTGTTGCCAACAAAAACCTTCTATCAATCGCAAAGAAGCATAAACTGAAATGGTACGGGCATGTCACAAGATCAAAAGGACTTGCAAAAACAATACTGCAAAGCACTGTCCAAGGAGGAAGAAAAAGAGGCAGACCAAGGAAGAGATGGGTGGACAACATCAGCAAATGGACAGGCCTAGAACTCAACAAAACTTTGAGAAAGGCAGAACAGAGAGAGGAATGGAGGGAACTGGTTGTCAAGTTTTCAGGGGTGCCCCCCATGGTCGCCAGATAGATAGATAGATAGATAGATAGATAGATAGATAGATAGATAGATAGATAGATAGATAGATAGATAGATAGATAGATAGATAGATAGATAGATAGATAGATAGATAGATAGATAGATTATTGTTGTGTATTTTACTTTGATTTCTGTGTAATGGTATTTGTATATTACATGGGAAGCTATTTCTGTTTATATTTATGTATGTCACTTGTCTGCACAAGCAACATAATTATGTTAATAATTCATGGGAGTGCTCAAAATAAGGTAGGTTGATGCCTTTTACTTGCTGTATTGTTATTTGTCTGTGCTTTTTTACATGTATCAGTCTATCTGTCTGTCTGTCTGTCTCTGACTCTGTCTCTCTCTCTCTGTGTCTCTGTCTGTCTGCCTGTCTGCCTGTCTGTCTGTGTCTGTCTGTGTGTCTGTGTGTCTGTCTCTGTCTCTGTCTCTCTCTTCGGATGAGACTGTAAACCGAGGCCCCGTGTCCGAACGCACGCAGAACATCTTGCGCACACGTTAAATCCTGTTCCGCTTTTCGTAGAGTAGGCCATCGTGTGCCGGTGGGAACAGATGACATTTACAAAACTGCATGCACACGTAGACTGGAGGGAAAAAAAGCACAGGAGTGCTTATTCCGTTATCCTCGATATAAAAGAATAAATAAATCAATCAAATCAATAATCAATGAATCAATGAATCAATGAATCAATGAATCAATCTCTCCTCTCTCTCTCTCTCTCTCTCTCTCCTCTCTCTCTCTCTCTCTCTCTCTCTCTCTCTCTCTCTCTCTCTCTCTCTCTCTCTCTCTCTCTCTCTCTTCTTTCTCCAGAATGAATATCAGCCTTCTGTTTTCTTTACTTTCTCCATGAAAATTCATGATATTCAATGTTTAACCCAGTACATTAAGTATACTTCTAATTCATACGACCTATGTAATATGAATTTATAATTTTATTATCCCCTACATTTTCCAAATTTTCTTCTTTGACTGTTAGATAATGTGGTATCTCTTTACAGGTTGCCACTAAAGCGTATTTCCATAATTATGTACATTTTCTATCGCGCGCGCGCGCGCGTGTGTGTGTGTCTGCCTGTTCGCCCCCCCCCCCCCCCCCCCCCCTTCTCTCTCTCTCTCACACACACACACACACACACACACACACATATCCCCCACTCCCCAACATCCTTACTCACACATTCACCCGTTACTCTCTGTCACACACACACACACACACACACACACACACACACACACACACACACACACACACACACACACACACACACACATCTCCATCTCACTCTCTTCTCATCTCATCTCATCTCTCTCTCACATCTCTCTCTTCTCTCTCTCTCTCTCACTCACTCACACACCTTTACTTACTCACACACACACTTAACTCTCTCTTCACACACACACACAAAAACCCTGAAGTAAATAAATAAATAAATAAATAAATGAATAGATTTTTTCTTGAGATACAAAAAAAAGCTTTTATTCTTTCCCCATCTTCTCCATTAGCTCGCAGCCTGAGAGGCGGTGGGTCATTTGGCAGGGGGAGAAAACAAAGGGGAATCCAAAGCAATGACTCCAAAGCTCTTTTCCCCAATGGCTCTCCAGGGATGGACAGAAAACGTCTTATTACTGCTCTCTTTACGGCGCCAATCCAGCCAGCCAATGGCAGCCCAGGAGCCATCAACTGCCAGGGGAGACCACTCTAGGAGTCGCCTTCTTTTGATTTACGTCCCTTTGACAGACAGCGCTGGAAGTTTTGTGCGAAACGCGTTTTCGTATTGGTTGCTGTGTGTGTGTGTGTTGAGTGAGGGGAGGGAGGAGATGGGGTGGGTGGGGGTGGGGTGGGGGGTGGGGGGATATGTAAGTGTGTGTGTGTGTGTGTAGTGTGTGTGTGTGTGTGTGTGTTGGGGTGTGTGTGTGTGTGTGTGTGTGTGTGTGTGTTGTGTGTGTGTGTGTGTGTGTTGTGTATGTGTGTGTGCGCGCGCGGTGGTGTGTGTGTGTGTGTGGTGTGTGTGTGTGTGTGTGTGTGTGTGTGTGTGTGTGTGTGTGTGTGTGTGTGTGTGTGTGTGTGTGTGTGTGTGTGAGTGTGTGTGTAAAGGAGAATATCACCTTCTGTCTCTGTGTCTACCTCCATGTCAGTCTGTCTGTCCATCTCTCTCTATCTCTGTCTGTCTGTCTCTTTCTATATCTGTCTGTTCTTCTCTGTCCTCTCTCACAAGTCAGACACCAAACCATCAACAAACCGGCAGAACAGAACCATTGAATGAGAAGCGAAGTAACAGACACTTCAGATGCAGTTGTGACAGAAAGACTTGGCAAGGAGCTATACCGGAACCCTTCAAACACTTGCAGCATGTCTGTGTTCACTGAGAGAGCATCAACCCCACTTTTCTCTCCACTATGTCTCTCTTCTCTGTGGTCTCCTGTTTCTCTCTCTCTCTTTGTCTCTCTCTTTATCTCTCTCTCTGTTTCTGTCTGTCTGTGACTCTCTCTCTCTCTCTCTTCTCTCTCTTCTTCTCTCTCTCTCTCTCTCTCTCTTCTGTTCTGTCTGTCTGTCTGTCTGTCTGTCTGTCTGTCTGTCTGTCTGTCTGTCTGTCTGTCTCTCTCTTCTCTCTCCCCTCTCTCTTCTCTCTGTCTCTTCTCTCTTCTCTCTCTCTCTCTCTCTCTCTCTCTCTCTCTCTCCTCTCTCTCTCTCTCTCTCTCTCTCTCTCTCTCTCTCTCTCTCTCTCTCAAATCATAATCATCATTTGAGTCTTATTTCGTATTTTCGTTTCTGAATGAGTGTTTTTGAAAAAAAAAATTTAATTACCTTAGTATTGTATTTCTGCATTTTTCTTGTTTGTTGTTTGCTGTTTGATATGGTTTCTTGTTCTTGGTATTAGGATCATTATTGTCTGTTGTTTAATTAGAGGAGGTTGGTTTTTGTTTTTTTTCTAGTCTTATCCCTGATAAGGGCGGGGACTGGATGTAAAAGAGCACACGAGTGCTTATTCATTGTCCTCGAAATAAAAGAATTTGCCTTGCCTTGCCTGACCTTTCCTTGCCTTCTCTCTGTCTCTGTCTGTCTGTCTGTCTCTGTCTGTCTGTCTGTCTCTGTCTCTGTCTCTGTCTCTGTCTCTGTCTCTGTCTCCTCTCTGCTCTCCTCTCTCTCTCTCTCTCTCTCTCTCTCTCTCTCTCTCTCTCTCTCTCTCTCTCTCTCTCTCTCTCTCCAGCATTCAGACAGTAATAAAGGAAGAAAGATCAACACAATTGAAAAGAAATCAAAAGAGGGTGCAACGAGTCACAGTTTCTTTCATAGAATTATTAGTTGTTCTTGTTGCTGCTGCTTCTCTTCTGCTTTGCGTTCTTCTTGTTCATCATCATCATCATCATCATCATCATCATCATCATCATCATCATCATCATCATCATCATCATCATCATCATTATTATTATCATTATCTTCTTCCTGTTGTTGTTGTTCTTCTTCTTAATCTTCTTCTTCTTCTTTGCATTCTTCTTCTTCTTTGCATTCTTCTTCTTCTTTGCATTCTTCTTCTTCTTTGCATTCTTCTTCTTTGCATTCTTCATTGTGTTGCTATTGTTTTCTGTTGGAGTGATTGCTTGTTTGTTTTATTTGTTTTGGTTGGTTTTATTGCATGTTTGTTTGCTGTGTTTTGTCGTCTAGTGTTTCAATTCTGAATATTCAGTTTTCCCATCAATACCATAATGGTGGAGGAGGAGGAGGAGGAGAGGAGGAGGAGGAGGAGGAGGAGGAGGAGGAGGAGGAGGAGGAGGAAGAGGAGGAGGAGGAGGAGGAGGGAGGAGGAGGAGGGGGGGAGGGAGGAGGAGGAGGATGGTTATGATAAAAATTATATATGTGTATCTATATATACAAACGTATGTATAGTATGTATGTATGTATGTATGTATATGTATGTATGTATGTATAGTATGTATGTATGTATGTATGTATGTATGTATGTATGTATGTATGTATGTATGTATTAATGTATATTATATATATATATATATATATATATATATATATATACATATATATATATATAATTGAGAAAATATAGTGGAGAAAAACAAGTGCAGGTAACCAATACAACTTCATTCTCATCATAGAATTGATGTTATTCAAAGATTCAAAACAAAAACAAAAAAAAACAAAAAAAAACCTATAAAATAAAAGTCTTTGAAGGCAGCATTTGGGGAATTATTGAGTAAGGACCACATCATAGATATATTATATGTGTGTGTGCGTACGTGTATGTGTGCGAGCGTTGTGTGCGTGTGTGAGTATGTGTGTGTGTATGTGTGTGCGTGTTGTGTGTGTGTGTGTGTGTGTGTGTGTGTGTGTGTGTGTGTGTGTGTGTGTGTGTGTGTGTTTTGTGTGTGTGTGTGTGTGTGGTGTGGCCCAAAACACGCACTGGGTGGTCAGACCAAATGACCTGTTGTGGGAGTGCGGCTGGCTAGCTCCAGTAGCTGTGATCTGTCAGCTGTGACTGTGGACACACAGTACACACAGCCTTCTGTCTTTATCTACCTCTCTGTCTTTCTCTCTATCTCCCTGTCTTTCTCTTTATCTCTCTATCTATGTATGTAGACTACATATACTGCTGCTTCTCAATCAACCCTGACTGATGAAGGCATACAGCCCTGGTTCACTCAGTGCTCTCTCTCTCTGTGATCAGTGCGGGCAGGGGGGTTGTACTTGTGGACTTTGTGAGGTCCAAGTTTGTGTAGTGCAGTGCATGTTTAGGGCATACACACACACACACCTCGCAAGTACGCAGTCCCACAAACACACAGACACAGACACAGACACAGACACACACACAGACACAGACACACACACAGAGACACAGACAGACACACACACACAGACACACACAACACCACACACACACACACACACACACACACACACACACACACACACACACACACACACACACACACACACACACACTTACACAGAGAGAGACAGACAGACATCTGACATAGGTAGATAGATAGATAGATAGATAGATAGATAGATAGATAGATAGATAGATAAAGATAGATAGGTAGATAGATAGATAGATAGAATAGATAGATAGATAGATAGATAGATAGATAGATGGATAGATGAGATAGATAGATAGATAGATAGATAGATGGATAGATAGATATTCACTTCAGAATCGTGATGTAATTTTAGTCAAAATTTATTTTTAGAAACTGAACAAAGATGGATATTTATCATCACACTTTTCAGTAATTAGAATGGAAAAGCAACAAAGACAATTAATATCAACAAAACAGGTGAATAACACTAACAAACCAAATTAACCTAACTGAAACAGAAACAAAATTATTTTAATTATAATACCAAATGGTAGAATAGAATACAATGACATAAAAGAACAGAACACAACTCTAACACATCACAGTAAAAATGCTTAACTATACACATTACTCATTCTCTTTAAACATCCACCCCCCCCCCCCCCCCCCCCCCCCCCATCCTCGAAATAATCACTCCCCCTCCTTCCCCTCACTAACGTCTTTTGGGTGGATCGGTGGTCTAGAGAATATGCGCCTGCCTAGAAAGCGGCAGGTCAGATTCTAAGGGAGTGGTGGTTCTATTCCCGAGACTTTTCTCCCACACCCCAGACCATGAGTGGTGGTCTGGGTGCTAGTCTTTCGGATGAGACCATAAACCGAGGCCTCGTGTGCAACACGCATAAATTGCATGTAAAAGAACCCCCAGCAACAAGAGAGTTGTTCCTGGTCAAATTCTGTAAAACAAACAAAAAAAGTCACTCAGTCATGGAAACAAATACATACATACATGTGTTTGTGTGCGTGCGTGCGTCCGTGGTGGTGCGTGTGTGTGTGTGTGTCTGTGTCTGTGTCAAAGTCAAATTTTTATTTCCAGATGGTACATCGAATAAGTATTGATTTGCTTTTTTTCATCAAGCCATCTGTGTGTGTGTGAATTTGTGTGCGTGTGTGTGCGTGCGTGCGTGCCTGTGCGCGCGCGCGTGCGCCCGTGTGTGTGTATGCGTGTTCAGGTCAGATAGTCATAGTCGGAATCGGCCCCAGAGCTGGCCTCTTGCTCGTCCGGAGAGGAGGACTCGGAGGCCTCTTGCTCCTTGGGCTGATAAGCTGACCGGGGGGGACCTTGATGGGGGCGGTCATCTTTCCCGTAGCCCGCAATGGTCAGGTAGGTGTCCATGTTGTAGTGAGGCGCCACGGTGCTCTGTTTCGCCTTCACTATGGGTTCCCCTGTGTGTTTTTTCCTGGGGCGAAATTGTGGTTGAATTTTGTTTATTATCTGTGTGTGTGGGGGGGGGGGGGTGGGGGGGGGGGGGGGGGGGGGGTGTCTGTGTGGTGGTATTTTAGGAAACTCGGTTTTTTTTCTTCTCTTTTGCAAAGAAAGAAAGAAGAAAAACACAAAATCCCTTCCCCTCCCCCTAATAATTCTGTGTGTGTGTCAAGTCAAAATTTTTATTTTCAGATGGTACATTGAGTAAGCATCGATTTGCTTTTTTTCATCAAGCTATCTATCTAAGGAAAACAAAAACAAAAACAAAACATCAAGAAAATAAAAAAAAAAATTTT
>CM060338.1:46550617-46554797 GCA_030674155.1 Stramonita haemastoma | reverse complement strand
CTCAACTGTGTTCCCATCTTCCCAAGAGCCCAAAGCACATCCTCGGGGGGGGAGTCCGGGGAGTCCGCAAATCCTTGACCTTTTGGGATTCGAACCTGCGATTTCCCCGGCCCAAATCCAAGGGCTAACCATCCCCCATGGGGGTGGAAAAAAGGCAGAATTTTGCTAGGGCCCCATAAAAGCAGGGCCAAGGTCCCTATGCACGAGGAAAGGTTTTTTTCCCCCACAGGGGCGCTGATTTTTAATAATTTAGGCCTGCGCACTTCACTGCCTTTGATTTCAAATTTTTTGCTGCTGAATGGAAAATTAAAATGACTTTTCCCCTCTCCTTGGATTTGTTGGGGGGGGCCAGGGGTAAGGATGTCATTTTTTTTTATGCCCTCGGGCAGTTATTAAAAATATTTTTTACTTTTCTAAAATGGAAAAGGAGAGGAAAAAAAAACATTTTTTTTTAAAAATACAGGATTAAAAAAACAAAGTTTGGGGAAAATTTTCCGTGTGCTCCCATTCCCGCGTGATTCACTGATTTAAATCAGAATCTTGCTACACAAACTAATTCTTTCCAAAACCCCATGTCAAAACAAAAAATACCCCCCCCCCCCCTCCCCCCCCCCCCCCCCCCCACTTTTAAACAATTAAAAATACAGACCCTCGCCACCCCCCCCCCCCCTCTTTTAGAAAAAAACAAAAAAAAAATCGGAATTTTTTTTAACTGTTTTTTTCAAGCTGGCTAAGTTTTTTTGGTTAAAATCTTGTTATTTCATCTTCCATTAATGTTCAGCGGTCATGTTTGATCTTTTTTTTTTGCTTTGCAAGGGGGGTTTGTCCTGTCATTTTTCACCGGCAAGTGGCCTCTCTTCAAAAAAGCGGAACAGGATTTAACGTTGGGCAAAATGTTCTGCTGCATTCGCACACAGGGCCGTTTTTAATGTTGCCCCCTCCTTCTCTCCTCTCTTCCCCCCTCTTTTCTCTCTCTCCCCTCTTCTCTCTTTCTCTCTTCTCTCTCTCTTCTTTCTCCCTTTTCTTTCTCTCCTTCCTCCCTCCCCCCCCTCCCTCCCTCCCCCACTCCCCCCCCTTTTCCCCCCCTTACAACCCCTCTCTCTGTCTGTCTGCTGTCTGTTGTTTTTTCTGTCTGTCTGCTGTCTGTCGTCTGTCTTCTGTCTTACTTTTCTTCTTCTCTCTCCCCCCATCTCTCCCCCCTCCTTCTTTCTCCTCCCCTTTTTCCCTCCTCTTCTCTCTCTTTCTCTCCCACTATAAAACACGTGGTGTTTTTCTGAGCAATTAAAACAGCCCTTTTTTTTTTTCCCCCCTTTTCCCCCACTTTCATCCTTCCCCTATTATGCCCCTCCCCTTTATTCCTAATTATCTCTCTTATTGCCCCTTTTCCAGTTTTTCAAAAAAATTTTTTTCACATCGAGCAACAAAATCATCTATTTTTTCACTTTTTTTTTTTTTTTTTATCCTTCCCCCCTATTGAGTCCCACACCCTTTTTTTTTCATCTCTAATTGTTTTTTCACCTTTTTTGTCTTGGGGACACATTATACTTCTCCAAAAAAAACCAAAAACACAAGATGCATTCAAGACACAACAGGGCCCCCTCTAAGGAAGGCCTACAAATTTTCACTTAAAATAAAATCTGGTCAATAAAATTAAACATACAACACTTTTAAAAACCAGGGGAAACCTTTCACATACTAGGGATTGAATCAAGACTCCGAAACACATAGAAACCCTGAAAATTTATATATCCCAGGTTTAAAAAAAATACAAAGGATCCACAAAGGCAAAAAGAAACAGGAAAATCATATACATTAGTGAATCAAACATTCAACGTTCATTCATCTTGAACATTGTGATGTAAATCTGTTGGTTTGAAAAATTGAAAAGGGTTACCACCCTATTTTTAAAGGGTTTTTTTTAAAAAACAGAAAAAAAAAATTGGATAGACAAGTTTGACGAAATGATGTGTATTCTTTTAGAATCCAGGGGAAATAATATACTAGGTGATTTTTTATTGATTTTTAAAAAAAGTAAATAATATATGGGGGCAAATTACAATTCATTCAACCCCCACCCCCCAGTTATTTCCCACGGGGACACAAAATCAAGCACAATGATTGATCAATTACTATCAAATCCCAAAAACTCATGAAAAAAGTTCCCTGTCATCTGCACATCACTACCCATCCCCTACACTGGGCAAAAAAAGGAGCAAAATTCCCAACCTGGACATAAAAAAACCTAACATTTTTTCTTTTGCAAAATTTAATAACACTTTTCCTTCTTTATCAAGAAATCTATGCCTTAAAACATTAAACATACTGATCCAGCAGGGCATTGAATTCTGGGGAAAAAACCCCTTTACTGAAAACTACAACAAACTTTTTCCACTTAAAAAAACCTAAGGGGGAAAGGGGCCCCAAACGCCTTGGATTTTAAAAACTAGAAAGAACAGTTATCTTTTAGATTTTTTAAAAAAAAAAAATTATGGAGTTTTTAAAAAATTTACGAAACGCCTAAACCACAAAAACGTCAAGAAAAAAGGGGAAAATTTCCAAATTTTCTGTTTCCCCAAAAAAACTCAAAAAATTTGGGGGGGCCTAAATCAAATAAAAAAAAAAAAACAAATCTTCCAAAAAAAAAAATAATCAAAAAAGGGTTATGCTGAACAACTCAACAATCATTTATTTCTCTCTACAAAAATTTTTTAAAATGATGATTTTTAAAAACCAATAACCCAACAATTTTAAACAAAAATGCCAAGACAACTTTTTTCCGTCAAAACTTCACTACCATTATTCGTTTTTTTGGCTATAATTATTTTTTTCATCAAACAAAAAGGCACGATCTTGAAGGAATTGACACGAATTCTGAAAAAGTCCCCCATTTTCACAGACACCCAAATTGTTAAAACCAAAATTTGAAAAAGAAATTTCCCTGGGGCCTTCAAAACTGCAAAAATAAACCCCATCCCCAATCTGGGCACTTCAAAACCCCAAATTTTTGGCCAATCTCATTTTTCCCTCCTTTCAAAACCCCCGGGAAAAACATAAAAAAACACTTAGCCGTCATAAAACACAACGACCCTTTTCACCCTAATAATCAGGATTCAGCAAAAAAAACTTAGTCATACGCACTGGGGTTTCATAACAATTGGGGATCAAAAAAAATAAAACAAATTTGTGGAGTATTTTTGTAGATTTCAAAAAAGCATTTGATACAATTGCCACACCTCCTATCAGAAAGTAGAACTGTACAATCTATCATAGATAGTCAGAACTACTTCTTCTTATTTAAAAACAGACAACAGTGTTCTCAAAACTACATCCACATCCAATCTAAAACCCATTCATTTGGAGTACCCAAAAGGGATCTATACTAGGCCATTCTTTTTCCTTATAATAAATGTCCCTACTTACAAATCAAAATGTGAACTATTTGCTGATGATACAACCCATAAAGCATAACGACTTGACTCTTTGCAACCCAAATTCAACAAAGCTGCAATGATCTTGTAAAATGGACAGAACTGAACCATTTCTTTTCCCAACCCCAAAAAACAAATGCATGCTTTATCACCACCAACAAAACCAAAATTTATCATAACATTTCCAACCATATAAAAAGGAAGCAATTGAACAAACCTCCATCACAAAGTTCTAGGAGTAACAATCGATGAAAATCTCAGCTGGTTCTACCACATACCATCTATGAAAAATTTTTCCAAAGAGTAAAACCATTGACAAAAAAAACATTTCCGAACCACAATTCCCAAGGAAATTATTCTTCCAAGTTTTACATACAATCCCAATAACAGCCTCAACCCATGGATTTCTGCCATGCAACACTAGAAACCGTTACTATGTTGTATAAACGTGCTCTCAAAAATTATCCCCTGAAGAAAAACTTTACTTGAAGTGGTTTTACCCATTAAATATTCTCCCCCTAAAACAAAGACAAAATATAACAAAGACTTTTTTTTTAAGATAAGGAGGAGCTGTCCCCACACCCTTTTAAGAGATAAGTTTCCAATGAATCATTTCAGAAATTGTAGCCAAGTTCCCAATCCCAAAATAACTTTTTAAATCTAGTTTACATACCAGCCCTGTGCTTGGAACCCCTTCCCGATTCAATTAAAGAGCTCAATCAGACAACCCTTCAAAATTCACCTTTCTAATC
>CM060338.1:46535617-46545617 GCA_030674155.1 Stramonita haemastoma | reverse complement strand
CCAGGCACTGTTCCATGTTCATCCAGAGAGAAGAACCGGGCGCCAGTGGAGATCTTCCCAGGACCTGCATTTCATTGGGAACAGACCTCAGTGCTGTGTTGAAGAATCTGTCAACAGTTTGTTGCCGCCACTAATGCTGCAACTGCCTGCATGAGGGGTAAGCCAAGACGTGCTTCTGACACAATACAGGTGAGAAAATTGCTGTTCTCATATTCGACTTTTATGTAAAATAATAAATAAATAAATAAATAAATTAGTAAATAATTAGATCTATTTCTGCAGTCTGAAAAAGGGTAGGCTGTTCTGTTGAAATACATTGTTAGTAGAGAAATAATCAATAAGTTGAATGTGGAGCAAATTTTGGTGACTGATGTGTTAAATGGAGAGATTTGTTTTAAAATCGATTAAGGGCAACTTGTTCTAAGACAAATTAATAAGAGGCATTGTGACAGCGTGTTATGAGAATGATTATAAATTTTCATCTTTGAAGGCAATGAAATCGAATGACTTATAGCTCAGCTAAAAACGTTTTCTTTAGTGCGAGAAAGCAGTTATAAATTTACTTTGCTTCAAAGCGTTATGCTCAAGTGAGTCATTTTTTTTTATAAGGCTATTGGGTTTTCAGTAATGTTGATTGCAGATATTCGAGTTTCCCTTTATTTAGTAAAAATCCCTCTTTAAGTGTTTTCTTAGGTCAGTCTTAATTCGTTCTAATTCTCTTCCTATCTCCGCCTCTCTCTCTCTCTCTCTCTCTCTCTCTCTCTCTCTCTCTCTCTCTTCTCTCCTCTCTCTCTTCTCTCTCTCTCTTCTCTCTCTCTCTCTCTCTCTCTCTCTCCCCCTGTCGCTGTCGTCTCTCTTCTCTCTCTCTCTCTCTCTCTCTCTCTCTCTCTCTCTCTCTCTCTCCTCTCTCTCTCTCTCTCTCTCTCTCTCTCTCTCTCTCTCTCGCTCTCTCTCGCTCTCTCTCGCTCTCTCTCGCTCTCTCGCTCTCTCGCTCTCTCTCTCTCTCTCTCCTCTCTCTCTCTCTCTCTCTCTCTCTTCTCTCTCTCTCTCCCCTCTCTCTCTCTCTCTCTCTCTCTCTCTCTCCCCTTTCTCTTGTTTATTTATCTCTCTGCCTGTTTGCTTGTCTGTTTGTCTCTCTCTGCCTGTTTGCTTGTCTGTTTGTTTCTCTCTGCCTGTCTGGCTGCCTGCCTGCCTGTGTCTGTCTGTCTGTCTGTCTGTCTGTCTGTCTGTCTGTCTGTCTGTCTCTCTTCTCTCTCTCTCTCTCACTCTCTCTCTCTCTCTCTCCTCTCTCTCTCTCTCTCTCTCTCTCTCCTCTCTCTCTCTCTCTCTCTCTCTCTCTCTCTCTCTCTCTCTCTCTCTCTCTCATCTCTCTCTCTCTCTCTCTCTCTCTCTCTCTCTTCTCTCTCTCTCTCTCTCTCTCTCTCTCTCTCTCTCTCTTTCTCTCTCTGTTCATTCATTCATTCATTCATTCATTCATTCATTCATCATTCATTCATTCATTCATTCATTCTATATCTCTCTCTCTGTATCTCTCTATCTCTCTCTGTCTCTGTCTCTGTGTCTGTGTCCTGTCTGTCTGTCTGTCTGTCTGTCTGTCTGTCTGTCTGTCTGTCTGTCTGTCTCTCTCTCTCTCTCTCTCCTCTCTCTCTCTCTCTCCTCTCTCTCTTCTCTCTCTCTCTCTCTCTCTCGCTGTCGTCTCTGTTCCCCCCCCCTCTCTCCTCATCGTCATCTCTCCCAAACCTCTGCCTCCTTTTCCTCCTTTTCCTCTTTCTTGTTGATTCTCATCATTCTGCTAACGTCTTTCAGGGGCTTGGAGGCTGGAGACCTGAGGTGAATTACAGAGGAGGATGGAGGCAAGCTACAGAGCATCAAGAATTACAGGGGAGGCGAAAGACCTATCAAACATCATAGTCTACATCAACATACTCCTTCTCTGTGGTGGTAAGAAACTCGCGTAGAGCATGGCAGCAGAGAGTCCTCAGAGGAGAAACCCCTTCAGACAAGTGTTTCGGGCCTTTCGATCTCTACCACTACATAGGGGGGGGGGGTGTTGTTGGAATCATCCCATCACTGGGTTGTTGTTTTTTTTATTCTGTAGGACTGGTATCAATAGTTTTAGTGATGTGCACTGCAACATTCCAGCAGAAATGTGTGCCATTATTTTTTAAAGGTTTTGGTTTCGGCTTCGAATAAATCATCGGTTTATGAGGCATGGGGGATACAGAATAAATTCAGCAATATTTGAGTGAAAAGAACACTGTTAAAACATTGGATTTTTCAGACGCAAGACTCTGTTGATTCATGTGGTGTAAACGTTAATTTTGTAATATTCACAGCAACTCTTTGTGTTTGGTTTGTGTAATTCTGAAAAGTCTCGAAGAAGTGAAACTATCTGTTTTGCAAGGTAAGACAGGAACCAGTGATTTATTGATGGGATTCAATACTTCAAGTTGGCCAGAAGTCGTTTAAAAAAATAATTAAAAAAAAAACTTTTGAAAACTTGCTTCCATTTATTTTATGCAAACTTACTGTGACAGTTTCCATTGAAAATTCATGTTCTGTGACTTGGTTTGGTTGTCCCATCCATCTTGTGTACAAAAAAAAAGTCAGATCTAGAACGTACAACATTCCCTTTGATTGAGTTCTTCTGGGGTGGGTTTTTTTGTTTGTTTTGTGGGTTTTTTATGTAAACTGCTAGGTGTGACTAGCTTGAAACCATTGTTTGTATTTAAGCTCAGATTCCTTCTACATCAGAACACTTTCCAAATTGTACCTACTTTAACATGTCTATTTTCACTGGGCTGTGCAGACAGAATTTTTAAAAATTGTTTTACTATTTTGTTAAATTACTATACAAAGACCAAGTATATATATATATTTTTTTTATAAATTCTGTTTTCAAAAAAATATTTAGAAATTTCAGAGTATTTCATACCATTTCATTCTCTCAAGTGAACTTATAAAAACATATGATTACTGAAGATTGGTGAATACTAGTATTATGAATTTTGAACAGATGAATTCGCTATAATACAGTACCATAGAAACGGTCTTGCAGAATTTATTTGGAAATAATGGAACCTCACATTGTACAATTCATTTCAATAAATAAGCTAATATTATCTGTGCAAGTTTATCACAAAAACAATGCATTTCGATTTTCACTATTTTGAATTCATCCAGATCTAGTTTATAAAAAAAAAAATCCAAGCAAACGAAAAACTTGGTGTTGCAGATACTTTGTAAAAAATATATATACATTTAGAGAGAGAGAGAGAGAGAGAGAGAGAGAGAGAGAGAGAGAGAGAGAGAGAGAGAGAGAGAGAGAGAGAGAGAGAGAGAGAGAGATCTATGTATTCTAGAAAAGATTAAAACAATTGATATTTTAAGCTTGTGTGAGATTCCCTCTACCCAAATATGGTTGGGAAATCCCATTGCGTAGACGGAAAGTCTGTTTTTTCCTACAGTTTCGTTGGCTGACTGGAGCAGTTTTCTTGGAAGAGATCGTTTTTTCTTTCTAAATCTAAATAAATGTCAGTCTCCAATTTGTCAGTATATAGGCGCTTCCTCTTACGTTGTTAATGACTGTTTGGGACTTAGTTACATGGTATTATAAGTTGTAAGAAATAAATCAGCTACATTTTTTTTTTACAGTTTATTGGGTTTTTTTTTTAATTGTTTAGTTTTGGATGATTCAGGCATGTTTATAAATTCCAACTTAGCTTTGAAATTAGTTTGGTTGAATGCAGAATTCAATTCTGTGCAAAAGTTGTACACATGTCAATGTTCAATTGCTGGTAGTTTAGATGCTAGATTTTTTGTGAATTATTTCCCCATTGGGGCAAAAGTCATTTGGCAGAGCAGATTCGGGTTTTGGTTCTTTATATGGCAGTCGAAGGTCAATAGAAAATAGGCAAATGTGTTCCATTACTTAAATGGTCGTTGGGAAGTGAAGTGTCAAATACCTGATAAGAAAAAAGGAATTGGAAAGTAGGCAATCAAATAGAAATTGGCTTTCATTTTTGGCTGAAGTAGACAGACTTGCTCAAAAAATCTTAAAAACATATTTGTTGTCGAAAACATCCTAGTCATGAATGTTCATTGCTGTTGTGAAATCTGTGTTTTTGCCACCAGTAACCTATCCGGTCATTTCAGATGTAAATTATTTTTGTGGGTAGAATCGGCAACAAGTTTTCCAGTATTGTGAGCAAATCTGTGTCATGATTTGCCAGGAGTATACCATTCCTGTGTGGTATCAAGAACATTAGTCAAAGTTTTGTGGTAGTTGTAGGTCTGTATTTTTTATATTTCACAAAACATAAGTTTTGTAGACAGAGAGAGAGAGAGAGAGAGAGAGAGAGAGAGAGAGGAGGAGAGGAGAGAGAGAGAGAGAGAGTAAAGGGGGCAGTTGTGGGAAGTAGACATTAGGTTGGAAGGAGGTGGAAGAAAGGGAAGGAGGTGTTACAGTATTGGTCGGGATACACATTTAGAGCAGTGGGGACACAAAAAGAGGGCTGGCTGGTAGACTTTTTTCTTACTTTTTTTTTGGGGGGGCTCCTATTTATTAATAGATTTTAAAATGCCTGAGGCCTGAAATATTTTGACAGGTAAACTGAAAGAATTTAAAGCTTCCTGCTATTGCGAGATACATACCATTTATTTCTTTATTATCTAAAATTTTGTTTCAAGGATAATCAATAAGTGCTGGGTTTTTTTTTCACATCCAGCCCCTGTGTGCACGTGATTATCTGTTCCGACCGGCACATGATGACCTACTGGACTGAAACAGGGTCCAGGTTTCAATATGTGCCTAACATTGTGTTTAGCTACATACCAGTTGTCCACGTGCTATTGTGTCCACATGAATTCTAACATTCAGACAGACCATCTGACAGACAACCCTTACGAATTACCCGCTACTAACTCGTAACACTAACTCTAACACTAACCTCAACACTAACCCTGGCCCACATGTGGACACAAAAGGCAGGTGGATAACGGTATATGCTGACACAGTGGTTAAACATTTTATCTTTGGGGTTGGTAGGAGGAGGGAGGGGCGCGAGAATTTTTCAAAAAAGGATGCTAGGAAGGGGAGGTGTTAAAATGTTGTGGTGTACAGTGATGGGGAAAGAGGTGTAAAGACTGAGGATGGGGACAGGACAACTTTGATTAGCTTCAGGGGTGGGTGGAGGTGAGGAGCCTTTTAGAAAAAGTGTACCTAAAAACAGAAATAGGAGGGTGTTGGGTTTAGAATGCATGATGGAATAATCAGTTGAAGGGTGTGCATTTTAGAAGAGTATCTATAAACAGAAGCAGGAGGCGCTGGTTTTAGAATGTAATAATTATTGGGAAGTAGCTGGGAAACTGATAATGCATTACAAAAAGCAGGGGAAAGGGTCTGTTCGTGTGTGTGTGTGTGTGTGTGTGTGTGTGTGTGTGTGTGTGTGTGTGTGTGTGTGTTTGTTAGGATTGGTGTGTCAGGGTTACCTAAGGAATGGTCTACTTCAGGTATTTATCATTACCAGTGTATGCTACATTGTGCAGCCAACCCAAAAGATTCACACCCATTGATTTTTTAAAGGCTAGAGGTGTATGAAGTATCCGAATGTCGCAAAGAAATTACCGTATTTTGATTTGTGAAAAAAAAAAAATTCGACATGTATCTTGAACCTTGAATTCATTTTTCTCTTTTTGTTATTGGGGTACGGTATAGCTCAATGATTAGAACACTCACTCTCCCCAAGCTAAGGTTAAGCAGCACTGAGCATGGTTACCAAGCAGATGAGTAACCATTTGCCGTCTTGGCTTTAATTGTCAACCAGCTGTAAATGAATACCTGCCCTCTTTAGGCACAGGAAAAATAAAGCAGCAAGGGCGCCCTCAACATGCTGGTCACTAGAGAAGCTAAGGTCTCTGATACCTCGCTCCCCAACAACCACATAGGATATGGAAACACTTTTACCTTTTATTCAACAATATGTGGTATAATAAATGTTTGCCTTTATTCATACATAGATTGATATAACTGCATATTTGTTATTGTGTCCTGTTCCCCGATTTCCTTGTCTTTTGCTTTGCTGTAGCTCAGGGACATGCTCGTTACCCAGGTCATAGCACTCCCAGCCCATTGATAGACTGCTCAATCTGCATCTCTCCCAATAGTCCTTGATTTCCATTTGTTAGCCCAAATGTATTCATCACAGCCTTTTTATTGTTCAGTTAAATCTGAAAAGGAAATAAAATCGAGAGAAAAGGTTTAGAAAATGGAGAGAAAAAGTTTACAAGCCCAATGTAATTTTTTTTTAATGAAGACAAATGGGAAAAGAGAAAAAACAATAAAAGAAAAAAATATGGACAGGGGAAAAAAGGTTGGAAACCCCACAAAAACTGATTGCATTGGCAAGACTATACTGACAGATTTCACATCAATCTTCCCTAATTGCTGCAGGATTTCTTGTCAGCTTTCTTGGATTTGTCCAACCTTTCTACTGTATCTGTTATGTACATGTTTTGCTGCAAGTATGAAACTTCACTTCAAATGTGTATAGATCTATTCCAAAATTCCAGTGTACCAAATATTGGGAAATAATGTATTCTAGCAGATCACTGATAATGCAATGTGGTACAGGTTTGGAATTTTTTTTGTTCAGCCCTTTTGCTAACGTTTGTGCTTTTACGGGTTTTAACGGTGCTTTTATAAAAACCTGGGTCGTGTGAAACTAGAAATTTGAGCATGTGTGGGATTGTTTTAGTGGCTGGTCGTAAACTGTAAACAAACATTTGTATGAAACACTTAAATGTATGAATGCTTGGGGGATTTTGTGTGCTTTAAACTTTAAGAATGCAAAGAATGTGAGACAGTCAGTCTTGTATGTAAAGTACTTGCCTTCTCCACTTATCTCCTTTTCCATCACATATTTTGATGTTTTGTATGAACACATTTACTATAGATTTCTTGATTTTGAAAAGGGAATGTTCGTTTCTTTTTTGCTATTTTGATAACTCAATTTGAATTACTGAGTGCAAAATAATTTATTACTGATGCCTTTTTCCTTTTCATTGTATCTGGTAGAATGTGGGTATTGTCAATGGTGGTGTAACCAACTCTTATTTATAAAGCATTCCAACATAGCCCGACACTAATGGTTTTTGTAGTAACTTCATGGTTTTGCTCCTGAAGCATTTGCCTGTATTAGGCTTATCTGTTCCCCTGCTGTAAAGACACGAGTTTGTTGTGTGGTTTCTCTTCCACCGTTAGGTTGCTATTCACATTTTTCCTGCATAAACAGCAAGCATAGTAACACTAAATGTAACCAGATAAATCTCATTTTCTTCCAAGCATAACATTGCCCTTTCTTGAATGAGTTACGCAGTACTTTTGCTTGTAGGCTACATGTTTTTTTCAGTATTGGCGTTTTTGGGGTATTTGGTGTTTCAATGTATGTTTTGGTTTGATTTTTTGTCTTTATCTGGGCAGTTGTGTAACTAGTTTAGTTGCATGTAACCATTCCAAGCATTACCCATACTGTTCACTTTCAGATGAAGGATGGTGTGTGGGGAGGGAGGGAGGGAGGGAGGGAGGGAGGGAGAGAGAGAGAGAGAGAGAGAGAGAGAGAGAGAGAGAGAGAGAGAGAGAGAGAGGAGAGAGAGAGAGAAGAGAGAGAGAGAGAGAGCTTGGTATTTGGTGTTCCAATATAGACTGTTTTGGTTTGATTTTTTTTATCTGGGCAGTTGTGTGACTGGTTTAGTGGCATGTAGCCATTGCCCATATTGTTCACCTTCACATGAAGGATGGTGTATGTATGTGGGGGGGAGGAAAGGGAGAGAGAGAGAGAGAGAGAGAGAGAGAGAGAGAGAGAGGAGATAGAGAGAGAGGAGAGAGAGAGAGAGAGAGAGAGAGAGAGAGAGAGAGAGAGAGAGAGAGAGCTGAGCAGGGCATGGTGTATGGGATGCGTTTAGCAAAGTCGACGTACGTTTCTTTTACTAAGTGCAATGTGTTTGGGGTTTTTTGTTGTTGTTGTTTTTATAACTTATCTACTTAAAAAAGAAAGTATTAATATAAACATCTTATCAATTGGTAGTGCTCTTGTAGTAAATGTTGTAATCATTTGTGCATTGGCATACTATTCGTGCAGTGTGCGTGCGTGTGTGTCTGTGTGTGTGTCTGTGTCTGTGTGTCTGTGTCTGTGTGCGTGCGTGCGTGCGTGCGCGTGTATCTGCTTTTAATAATTGAATCTTATTGTTTTGGGTGATAAATGTTTATCTTCTTTATGTATATATGGCTTGTGACCACGCGAACTCCTCTTTGATAAAATGCTTGTATTGTTATTGGTATGGGTACTGTCTTGTAGTGTGTGCGAGGTGATGGTTGCATACTGTGCTGTGTTATTCTGCCATAATTTTTTTCTTTCCTATTTACTTTATGTACAGCTTGTAACCCACGTGAATTTCTCTATTTTTGAGATAATTTTTTAATTGTGAAAATTGTGTGTAGCTTGTTGCCAGTATCATGTCTTATAACAGCCTGAAGGTCGTGGCTTAGCCATGTTTTTAAAGTATCCTCTTTGTGTGAAATTCTTGGTAGTTTGCATTGTGTAGACTTGTTTGAATTATAAGTAAGACAGCGAGCCAGAGGGAGGGAGAGAGAGAGGGATAGAGAGAGAGAGGGAGAGAGAGAGGAGGGAGAGAGAGAGAGGGGTGAGATTTCAGTGCTCGGGCAAAAAAGGGATGGGAAATTTTGAAACATAGGAAAGGCTACCTTTTATCATTCTGTGTTCAATATCAAATTTTTAATGGACAGAGTATTTCGCTTTTTTGTTTTAAATTTTATTGATAGATTCTATTTGTTTAATTATACAACATTTTATAACGGTTTGGTTTGTGTGTGTGTGTGTGTGTGTGTGTGTGTGTGTGTGTGTGTGTGTGTGTGTGTGTGTGTGTGTGTGTGTGTGTGTGTGTGGTGTGCGCGCGCGCGTGTTGTTGTTTTTTAACTGCGTTCAATATCTTGATAGAATAGTGTCCATATTTAATTGGTATATCTTATCATACAATGTTATAACAATTTGGCTTATGTCTTAAAATGCGTGGCATGTGTGCGAAAGTTTTTAATATCTTGTGTTTGTGTGTGTATGTGTGCGTGAGCCATGTGTGAGTGTGTATGTATGGATGCTTGGGCATACTGGTGCCACACATATGTTTGCGATTTTACTTGGGTGAGTTTGCGGCTGGCTGAGGTGTTGCTGACTTGTGGGTGCTCTTTGTGCTGTGATGGGTGCGTGCTGATGTTCAGAACCTGTGTTGAGCTATATTGATGTTGTTTTTGTGTGGTTATTGTTTTTATATATGGCTTGTAACCCACCGGAATTTCTGTTTTAGAGATAATAAAAGTATTTTGAATTTGAATTTAAATTTCGAATTTGAATTTGAATTATGCATTAAATATCTTCCACTATCTTTGCTGCCTCCCCCCCCCCCCCCCCCCCCCCCCCACATTATTTTATGACTTCAGGGTCAAAATCAATTTTATGTGCATTGTTTTGAAATACACATTTGAAGCTGCTTTCCAGTTGATTTTACTCCCATGGAAGGTGAATGGAAACCAATTTGCCAGTAGCATGTACTTTGTTTTTGCTTCCAATTGGTAGAGAAAATGTTGCATGTTCCCTTTAGAAGGTCAACAAAATGTTTCCTGTAGCCAGAATTGCTTCCATCTTTCATGTATGTTGTTTTATTTGTTTCTTTGTTTGTTTTTTCCCCTTTTCTTTCTTTTGTTGGCTTTATTGTTTTGTAGGGATTTTCTGCTTTGATTTTTGTTGGTTTTTTTGTGTTGCTTTGTTTTGTTTTTTGCAGTTCTTTTGATTTTTTCTTTTCTTTTAGATAGTCTAGATGGCTTGATGGAAAAAAGCAAATCGATGCTTACTCAATGTACCATCTGGAAATAAAAATTTGATTGATTGATATGTCATAGCAGTCTTGTACAAAATTGTGTCCTGAAAAA
>CM060338.1:46522514-46525014 GCA_030674155.1 Stramonita haemastoma | reverse complement strand
CATTCAATACAACCTGACGATATAATTGTCATACCATACTGCATGAGATAATGCAGCGTATACAATAGAATATGACAGAAAATAAAAGCAATGAAACTAATATGCACTAGGATAACAATAAAGCACAACATTGAAGTTGACAGTACAACACAATGCAATAATAATATAGTACAATAAAGAACCATAAACTATGAAAAAACATGCAAAACAATCAATACAATAGATGCAAAACTATACAGAACGATATTGCAATACAATGTGACATAATAAAGTATACTGCAGCTGAGTGCCAAAATACTCCGCAATACATATAACACAACACGTGAAAAGAACATTGCGCTCGCAATTTGACGACCCGGGTTCGATTCCCGGTCGAGGAGATTTTTCTCCTGGAGTTAACATCAGTGCTGACTCCACCCTCCCCCAAAGTCCTTCGGATGAGACTATAAACCGAGGCCCGGGTGTGAACGCACGCAGAACATCTTGCACACACGTTAAAATCCTGTTCCGCTTTTCGTAAGAGTAGGCCATCGTGTGCCGGTGGGAACAGATGACATTTACAAAACTAAGTACACACGGGGACTGGATGAAAAAAACACGAGTGCTTATCCCATTATCCTCGATAGAAAAGAATAAAATAAAATAAAATAAATTATAACATAGTGTAATGCAAAACGCTATAATCCAACACACCACAATACAACGCACCACGATATGACGACGAGGTGGACAGAAGAACTGACGCATTGCCAAATTCTTTCAAAGATGTTGTGATGGAGGAGAGTGTATGTTTGGTTCCTAGCAGCATGGCTTCGAGCTTCAGTTTTATTTGGCATTTAGCGGTAACTTGTTCTGAATCATCCAGTTTTTAATATCAAGAAGATAGTAAGACTCAAAAGGGTAGGCAGATATTTAGGAGTATCACTGCTTTAAATCTAAGAGTCATCGGCATAAAAGTGATGGTTGATCTGATGACGGCTTATTGTATATGACAAAGGAGCAGTGCAGAATTTGAAGAGAACAGGGCCCAGAACTGATCCCTGCGAGACTCCACGTTCCCGTTTGACAGGTATGGATTGAATCTTGTTTACAGTAACTGTCTGGAATTGGTCTGTAAGGTCTGAACTAAACCAGGTGAGAGCTGTGCCATTATCACCAAAACGTTTTTTGTTGTTTTTTTCAAGCAAGAAAGAACTGAGTGATCTGTAGTGTCGAAGGCAGCAGATAAGTCAAGAAGGGTGAGAAGAGAGATTTTCCCTGCATCAGAATGGAATAGGAGCGTGTTTAAGGTGTGGACCGGGGTTGTGGTCTTCAACTTAACGTTTCTTCACAAAAAAATATTATATTAGATAGCAGTCAACTCTGCAGTAAAGATGGAGTGATTCCTCCCAACGTGGTCTATTTTTTCAACCTTTAAAGACGGAATGATACAGGCTGCTACTCTCTCATTACTCTTGAGACGGGACCCATCAGTATAGATTTTAACATGTGAAGGATAATTAGTGATTAGATGCTCTTTCACAAAGGTGCTAATGATAGTACTTCCTTTCTCCTTCTGAAAGCTAGATTAATCAATGTCAAAATTAGCTCTTTGAAGGTCCCATGACAGACAGGAGATAATTCAGGCATAATCCGTTTAATCTCTTTTGGATTAACTTCTATCTATCTATCTATCTATCTATCTATCTATCTATCTATCTATCTATCTATCTATCTATCTATCTATCTATCTATCTATCTATCTATCTATCTATCTATCTATCTATCTATCTATCTATCCATCCATCCATCTATCTATCTATCTATCTATCCATCTATCTATCTATCTATCCATCTATCTATCCATCTATCTATCTATCTATCTATCTATCTATCTATCTATCTATCTCTCTCTCTCTATCTCTCTCTATCTCTCTATCTACCTACCTATCCCTTAGTCTGGCGACCGTGGGGGCACCCATGAAGACTTGACAACCAGTTTAACTTCAGATTTGTCAAAAATTCCGTAAGTGAATGTACAGATAGTATTAAGAGAAGAGACGGTTTTAGCTCTGTTCAGAAAATAATTGTCGGATATTAGATCGATCTCATTTTGAATATTATTCCCAACAGGTGAGCTTCTTATGATAATACTTTGCTACTGTTAGTTCATGGTATTTATCTTGAGGTGAAATTCCCATTTTTGTATATGTACCCAAAGATGAAGCGTGTGATGGTATACCCAAGGCAAGGCGGAAAGCTTATTATTATTTTGTTTATCTGTTCTTTTATATCGAAAATAATGGAATAAGCACTCATGTGCTTTTTTACATCTAGTCCCCATGTGTATGCACTTTTGTAAATTTTGTCATCTGTTCCCACCGGCACACAATGGCCTATTCTCGAAAAGCAGAACAGGATTTAACGTGTGCGCAAGATGTTTTGCATGCTTTTGCACACGGGGCTTCGGTTTATAGTCTCTTCTGAAGAACGTTTGGGGAGAGTGGAGTCAGCGCTGATG
>CM060338.1:46512514-46517514 GCA_030674155.1 Stramonita haemastoma | reverse complement strand
TTGACGCACAACTTTTCATCACCAAATATTTGCAATGAAAAAGGTTCTTAGTAGAGAAAAGAAATTACAATGAGCTTGATTTGTAAAAAAAAAAACAAAAAAACAAAAACAAACAAAAAAACAAACAAACAAACAAACAAACAAAAATCCCAAAAAAACATAATAAATAAGCAACAAAAAACTTTGAATCTTCAGCTATTACTTTTTTCAGCCTTCTGACTTTACTGCCAGATTGCGACAAAGTGTGCTCTTCATCATCTAACACTTTGCAATGATGAAGCTACTTAGTATAAAAATGTGCTCCTTCCAATTGCAGTGCATAAGTTCTTTTTTTAAGGAAAGAAAAAACCTTGAATGCTGTACTGTAACTTTTTTCATCTGTGTGACTTCAATTCTAGATTGTCTTCAGTGTCTTACATCTGGCAATGAAAAAGCTACCTATAATCAAAAGAAATGCTGATCATGAAGGCAGCAGGTCCATCAATGAAAACCAGAACAAAAAAAGAACTTGGTATGCTTTTGTTCTGCCATGCTATGTCTCAACAACGCACTATGTCTCAATTTGGGACATAGTGTGCCCCCACCCCCTCACCATTGTGACATATTTTATTTTGTTTATTTATCTTAAACCACTTCATGTCACAGCAGATTTCTCTGCGTGAAATTCGGGCTGCTCTGCCCGGGGAGAGCGCGTCGCCACAAGTGCAGCGCCTACCCATTATTTTTTTTTCTATACAGCCCCGACCCGCCCTGGGGACTCCAACTCCTCGATTTTTCTCAGGGATGGTGTCTAAACACGACACCTGTGTGCATGCTGGGTTTGGTTTTTTTTTTTACAATATTGTCATCCGCTCCTACCGGCACACGATGGCCTGCTCTTCCGAAAGGCGGAACGGGGTTTTAACGCGTGTGCAAGATGTTCTGCGTGCGTTCGCACACAGGGCCTCGGTTATAGTCTCATCCGAATGACATTGACATTCAGTTTTTGTCAAACTGGGAAGAAAGGGCGAGGCTGGGAATCGAACCCAGAACCTCACGGTTTACTTGTTGGCGAGCGAACGTCTTAACCATCTTGCCACCTTCCTTCTCTCTCTCCTCTCTCTCTCTCTCTCTCTCTCTCTCCTCTCTCTCCTCTCTCTCTCTCTCTCTCACTCTCTCTCTCTCTCTCTCTCTCTCTCTCTCTCGTGCGGGAGGTGTGTGTGTGTATGTGGGGTGGGGGGGTGGGGGGGGGTTGGGGTTGGTCAACACACTGAGTCACTATGTTGTGCCTATTCCCTCACCTTGTGTTCCGCCATCTATCCCCAAACTCCCTACCCCCCCCCCCCCCCCCCCTCTCTCCTCTCTCTCTCTCTCTCCTCCCCCCCCCCTCTCTCTCCTCTGCCTCTGTGTGTGTGTGTGTCTCTCCCCTCTCTCTCTCCCTCTTCCTTTCCTCTCTCTCTCAGCCCCTCTCTCACCCCCTTTCCTCCCCCCTCTCTCTCTCCATCTCTCCCACCCCGGGCAATAAATTTCTCTCACCCAGCCTCTCTTCAAACAAACCCAGGTAAATTAATGATCCTGACTGTCATCCTATACGCGGCTTAGAAACCCTCGACAGGTGAACTGGAGGGGTCATGGCTCATTAAAAATTAACCAATCATTGGACACTGTCTATGACCTCAGTGTCGGGTTACCCAAGGTTAGAGCACTGAAGGACAGCACGTGGTAGGGGTGGAGAGGGGTGGGGGTGGGGGGAGGATAAAGGAGGAGGGGGGGGGGGGTCATAGGTACTAGATTTCACAAACTGAAGGGTTCAAATATCTGAAATCTTGGCGTGAAATATGTAGTTAGCAGAGCAAGGGAATGCCTTGTCACTGTCGTACAGGAAGTGACGTCACAGCCGCCATGTTGATAGCTGAGATAGGAAGGTGCGGGTTTTAGTCTGTTACGGCTCGTAAGGACGCGATGGGATGACGTCACAGCCACACTTGGAAGACAAAGGGTCTGTTACTATGATGGTGGTGTTTCCCCAACCTATAGTGATGATGATGATGATGATGATGATGATGAATGATGATGATGGACGATGATGATGATGATGATGATGATCATGATGATGATGATGGTGATGATGATGATGATGATGAGGAGGAGGAGGAGGAGGATGATGTGTGTGTGTGTGTGTGTGTGTGTGTGTGTGTGTGTGTGTGTGTGTGTGTGTGCGCGCGCGCATGCGTGTGTGTGTGTGTTTCTTTATTTATTCATTTTTATTCTTTTTTTTTCTAGGATAATGGAATATGAACTCGTGTGTATATCTATTTCAGGCAGTTTTTCAGTGTCTGTGAATAAATTGTTGCTTGTTGTTCATGACTATGTGTGAACCCCGTCAGAAAGAAGCTATGGCCTTTATTTATTGCAAAATATAGCATTACATAAATTCCATGTATTATCATTACTATTATTATTATTTGAATAAACTATTTGTATTCGTATCCGTATCCGTATTTGTATTCGTATTCTCTCTCTCTCCTCTCTCTCTCTCTCTCTCTCTCTCTCTCCTCTCTCTCTCTCTCCTCTCTCTCTCTCTCTCTCTCTCTCTCCTCTCCTCTCTCTCTCTCTCTCTCTCTCTCTCTTACACCCCCATAGGCCCCATCCTCACACCAGTGTCATCACAACTACGTGTCCTTTCTGTGTGTTGACCCCATCATCACTACCTGATGTATGGTCAACTACCTATTCATGGCTGCCCAGTAAACATGTAGTCGTGTTACATTTCATTGTTGTGTGGTTCCATAAATGTACCTTGCACCACCCTGACATATTTACTGATTGGACTGTTAATTGTCGCGGTACTTTTTACTGTTGCCCATTTATGACAACAAAAGATTTTTGACAAAATGTTAGAAGATTCTCATGAAAGACTGACAGATATAATTTTTATGCTATGAAGCTTCAGACTCTTGTTCGATGATTGTGTGTGAAATATTAATTAATAGTTTCATCACTTGACAACTTGGTTTCAACATGATTTGTTCAATATTCAAAACAACATAAGCAGACAGTAATACAGCAGAGGAAAGGCAACAAGCCACAGCCTATTTTATTTACAACTTCTGCCCTTCCCTCCCCCCCCCCCCCCCCCCCCCCCATCCCATCTTTCTCTGTCTGCTCACATTTTCTTTCTCTCATTAGAAGCCTGAACAAGAAAGGAAGGAAAAAGGTAAAAAGACCCCCCCCCCCCCCCAAAAAAAAAAAAAAAACGACAACAACAACAACAACAACAACAAAAACAGAAAAACGAAAAACCCCGAAGCAAACAAACAACCCAAAACCAAACAAAAACTAAGCAAACAAACAGGCAAACAAACAAAAAAATACTGTCAAATTAATGCCTTAAGCATAGACCTCTTCTTCTCTCCAGAAAAGAAAAATCACTAAAGAATCTGGGTATGGCTGTGGCAGGGAGATTGGGATGAGCGGCGTGAAAACAGCAGGACAGGGATGTCACAGAAGATGAGACAGCAACAAATAAACAACCGTTGCCTAGATAGGTGGGTTCCTTTCTGAGGAAAAAAACAAATACAAGCAAAAAGCTAAGATAACGTTCCACTCCCACCCCACCTAACACCCACCCTCACCCAGAAAAAAATAACAAGCAAACACAACAGAATAGAAAAAAAGATCACAGTGAAACAACTGTTGCAGTGATTACTGATCGTTTTCTTCTTCTTCTTCTTCTTCTTCTTCTTCTTCCTTCTTCTTCTTCTTCTTCTTCTTCTTCTTCTTCTTCTTCTTCTACGCAATTCTTCTTCTACGCAATTCTTCTTCTTCGCAATTCTTCTTCTTCGCAATTCTTCTTCTTCGCAATTCTTCTTCTTCGCAATTCTTCTTCTTCGTCTTCTTCTTCTTCTTCCTCGAACGTTCAGACAGCCACCATTGCTGTCTGCATTGACATATGAGCGAAAATGCGCTGCAATGCCATTAAGCACCTGACAAGCCAGGTCCCGTGTGTCCAACTTTGGCACAGACACAGATTAAGAGAAGGTTAATTTTCTTTCTTTTTTCAAAAGAAGAAAGACATCTTAGAATCCCTTTTTTTCACTTTGACTTCCATAGTATAAGTTTGGCGTTTTTGTTCACTCCACTTATCCTCAATCAATTTTTTTATTTCACCTTGCTCACCTGGCCAGAGGCCATAAAGAAGGGCATTAACAAGATTTATTTTTGTTTTAAATCGTCTAGTTTTCTAATGCACAAAACTACACATTTTTCCAATACAAGTAACAAAAAGAAAACCTCGTACACGGTGCCATAATGCAGGAAAAAAAACCTCTTACACTGTGTCATCAATACAGAAAAAAAACTCTTACACTCTGGGATAAATACGAACAGAAAAGCAGGCATTAACAAGTTGTTAAAGCTCACCTCCATACACTGCCAGGGACAGGTGCAGAACAGCAAGGTGATCATCAATGGGTTTGTGTGGACAGAGATCTTGTGCATGATACAGACATTTTGTTTTGAAGGGAAACAATAGTTCATGCAGCGGTAGGCTATAGGGTAAAAAAAAATGTCAGAAACCCAGATGAACATCAATGTGGTTGAATAAAATTTGTTCAAGCCTGTGCATTCTCCTTGTCTGTTCCAGTTTCATATGATGTTTATCTGGTGTTGTTATCAGTGTTTTGTTGTTGTGTGAATGTATGTCTCAAAATCCATCAGACATTAATTACTTGTACTCACTGATTTATCTTTAATAAACTGCGACACTTTAACAGTGTCCTTTACAAAATGATTCCCCTGAAGAAGATGATTTGATAAAAACTATCTCACAATGAAACAAAAAACATTTTGCTGCTTGAATTTTGCCAAAATTTTAGGGGGTTAATTGATCAACCATATCTCCCCATGTCACCTCCATTGTTTAAAGTTTTAATGAAAAATGCACAAAAGGGGGGAAGGGAAAAAACGCTTTTAAAATGGAACAAGTTTTTCTCGATACATCACATGTCACATCATCCTTT
>CM060338.1:46502514-46505014 GCA_030674155.1 Stramonita haemastoma | reverse complement strand
TGTGTGTGTGTGTGTGTAAATATGTGTGTGTGTAAATGTGTGTGTGTATTTGTGTCTGAATGTGTGTGTGTTTGTGTCTGAATGTGTGTGTGTGTGCGTGTGTGTGTGAGTGTGTATTTGTGTATTTGTATGTGTGTGTATTTGTGTGTGAATATGTGTGTATTTGTGTGTGAATGTGTGTGTGTGCAGGGTGCATTTTATGCTGCCAATAAAAGGGCGTTTAGTGCAGACAGTGAAATATTATGGCCCCCTTTCGTGAGCATTTTCCGAGGTCTTATTCAGTCAGTGGGTGAACCAAGCGTATCAAAGCTGTAGAAAAAGAGGTCATCAGTTTCCTGTTAGCCTCTCTGTCCGTCTGTCTGTCTGTGTCTGTCTCTGTCTGTCTGTCTGTCCCTGTCTCTGTCTGTCTCTGTCTCTCTCTGTCTCTGTCTCTCTCCCTGTTTGTTTTTTATCTTGATCTTATCCCTGATAAGGCGGGGACTGGATGTAAAAAAGCACACGAGTGCTTATTTATTAAACTCGAAATAAAAGAGTTTGCCTTGCCTTCCCCCCCCCCCCCCCCCCCCCCCCCCCCCCCCCCCCTCTCTCTCTCTCCTCTCACTCTCTCTCTCCTCTCTCTCTCTCACTCTCTCTCTCTCACTCCTCTCTCTCTCTCTCTCTCTCTCTCTCTCTCTCTCTCTCATGCACGCAGGAACAATAACTTTTAATACAAATAGCACGGAAGATTCTGTCACCCTCTGCCCCCGCCCACCTCCCCCTCTGCCTTGTTTTTGAGCTTGCTTCTATTGTTAAGTGTGTTGTATCAACTTCATAAGCCATTGTGTGTGACTGGACTAAAGGTCTGACTTTTCCCTAAACTCCTCAAGGAGTCTTTGGGGCACTGCACTGAAGTTTTCAAGTTGTGTGTGTGTGTTATGTGTGTTTATTGTGGTGTGTATTTGTGTGTGTGCATGTGTGTATATTGTGTGTAAGTTTGGTGTGTGTGTGTGTGTGTTGTTGTGTGTGTGTGTGTGTGTCTGTGTCTGTGTCTGTGTGTGTTTGTGTATGTATGTGTGTGTATGTGTGTGTGTGGTGTGTGTGTGAGAGAGAGTGTGTGTGAGAGAGAGAGAGAGTGTGTGTGTGTGTGAGTGTGTGTGTGCGTGTGTGGTGTTGTGGACAAGTTTGATCCTGGCAGGGACATCTCTTGACAGGTGTCTGCATAAAGATCAAAGAAAATAATTTCGTTCAATGGTCAATGATGTCTTCACCAAAATACACTTTGGTTTAATGGTCAATGATGTCTTCACCAAAATACATTTCGTTTAATGGTCAATGATGTCTTCACCAAAATACATTTTTGTTTAAATGGTCAATGGTGTCTTCACACTAATACACTTTCTTTTAATGGTCAAAAATGTCTTCACCATAATACACTTTCGTTTAATAGTCAATGTCTTCACCAAAATACACTTTTATTTAATGGTCAATAATGTCTGCACCATAATACACTTTCGTTTAATAGTCAATGCCTTCACCAAAATACACTTTCTTTTAATAGTCAATGTCTTCACCAAAATACACTTTCATTTAATGGTCAATAATGTCTTCACCAAAATACACTTTTGTTTAATGGTCAATAATGTCTTCAACCCAAATACAGTTTCTTTTAATGGACAGTAATGTCTTCACCAAAATACACTTTCGTTTAATGGACAGTAATGTCTTCACCAAACTAGACTTTCGTTGAATGGTCAATAATGTCTTCACCAAAATACACTTTCGTTTAATGGTCAATAATGTTTTCATCAAAATACACTTTCTTTTAATGGTCAATGTCATCTTTCGATTAGTGGTCAAAGATGTCTTCACCAAAATACACTTTCGTTTAATGGTAAATGATATCTTCACCAAACTACACCCATCAAAGAAAAGAAAACAGAAAAAAATAAAACAACACACGAAAAAAGATATTACAAGCATAAACCGGAGAACACAAACAAAGGGACAACAAGAGGAAGAGCAGGTGAAAAAAGCAAAAAACAATATCAAGATTTTAGCACAGGTGTGTTAGATGGAAACAAGACAATAAAACCATCGCTGGTGGTAGTGTCCAGCTTACCGATTTAACTTGTTTCCATCTGATTTTCTGTCAGTGGGGCTATAAATAACATGATCGGATTGGATTGGATTAGTTTGGATCTTATTTTATGACAGCAGGGCTATACAAAACATGACTGAATTGGATTGGATCTTTTTTTCTGTAGGCAGGGATATAAATAACATGACTGAATTGGATTGGATTAGACCTTATTTCCTGTAGGCCTACTTGCCAAAATAACCACAACAAGAAGAAAACGCGCCCCAAGTGTTTGCAGAAAACCTACAATCATTCGCAAACACACTTACACCCATTACTGAAAATCTGCAAGTAACTCAGCATGTAGTTACCTGCCTTTGCATCGTTGTTTTTGAGGTTATGCTAAAGTCCAAGCGGAGATTTTCGATAAAGAACTGAACCTGC
>CM060338.1:46483761-46486261 GCA_030674155.1 Stramonita haemastoma | reverse complement strand
CACACACACACACACACACACACACACACACACACACACACACACACACACACACACACACACACACACACACACACACACATACTGAGAGAGAAGAGAGAGAGAGAGAGAGAGAGAGAGAGAGAGAGAGAGAGAGAGAGAGAGAGAGAGGAGAGAGAGAGAGAGAGAGAGACAGACAGACAGACAGACAGACAGACAGACAGACAGACAGACAGACAGACAGACAGACAGACAGAAGAGAGAGAGAGAGAGAGAGAGAGGAGAGAGAGAGAGAGAGAGAGAGAGAGAGAGAGAGAGAAGAGAGAGAGAGAGGAGGATGAGAGAGAGAGAGAGAGAGAGAGAGAGAGAGAGGATGAGAGAAGAGAGAGAGAGAGAGAGAGAAGAGAATTCGGATATTTATTCATTAGGCATAGCCCATAATGAAAGGAAAGTGAACAAAAAACTAATTCATCCAAAATATTAAACCAATATAAAATCAACAGTTTGAGAGTCGCGATTGTTAACTATGAAGATGAATTGAAGAGAGAGAAATGAATGAATGAATGAATGAATGAATGAATGAATGAATAATCTTTATTTTTCAAGGGTTACAGAGTAAGTATTACATACTTTTTTCATCCTACCCTTGCCCTGATCAGGGAATAAAGCTAAGAATCCCCCCCCTCCCTCTCTTCACCTACAAACCAGCGTGACCAACAACAGCAGTTCAACCTAGATCTATATTTTAAAGGAAGAAGATGGGATACATTCAAGAGAGAGGGAGGGGGTGGGGGAGACAGAGACACAGAGAGACAGAGAGGATAGGCCCTCCCCCTAGGGCTGGAGGTTGGGGGCGGTCCTTACCTTGTTATGGATGGGGGGAGGGGGGTAGTGGGCTCTGATAAAAAAAATTTAAAAGAGAGGTGGGGGGGGGGGAGACGTGTTGCTATGAAAGCTAAAAACAAAGGAAAAAGAAAGGATGTTAAAGAATATGATTGTGTAAAGGCGGCAAGGTGCGCGTGCGTGTGTGTATGTATGTGTGTGTTAGTGTTAGTGTGTGTGTGTGTATGCGCGCGCGCGCGCATGGTTGGGGGGGGGGGGAGATGGGGGTGATGATGGTAGGATTATGATTGTATCATACTGTAGAACGATGTTGATGCGTTAGACTTTTGAATGTCAGCACATTGACTTGTGAGTTATGTTTTATGCTTTATTTTATTATCGAGGACTGTTTGCTCTTTAAAACTACTTTTACCATGCAGGTCCGTTTATGTAGTTTTTATGAAGCACTGTGCGGAGGTTGACTGGAGTTTTCTTTTGTTTCTCGGCTAAGCTGAGGGCTTCCACCAACGGTCAGATTTTTAGCGGTTGCCACCGTTTTTTGCCCACCATTTAGGTAGCCGTTGGGATGACGTATAAATCTAACACCAGTGAGCACGCGTTTTATTAATAAAAGAAATATACATCCCACAGACAAGTGTTTTATGAATATAATAAATAGTTATGCACCATCTAGCGTTTTATGAATATAATAAATAGATACCCAGTAGACTAGCATTGTATGAATATAATACATGGACACCCGGCATGGAGGGAACTGGTTGTCAAGTCTTCAGGGGTGCCCCACGGTCGCCAGACTAAGGGATAGATAGATATAGATAGAAATTCCAAAATACGTGCATTGAAACAGAAAAGATGTCTTTTTGCTAGCATCAAATCTGTACACAACAATGAGATGAGGAATGGCTAAGCTGAATTATCTGAAATGGTTTTCATCTCAGTTAAGGCTGTGTAAGTGGTATTCCCATTTATTTTTCTTTGTTATTAATTAGTCGTGATCATGGCATTCAACCTAATCATGTCGTTTACAGCCCCGCCGACCACAGAGGTCGTACTAGGCTGATATCCCGGAAAACCCAAATCTCAGATTAAAACTGTGCAACAGTATACAGTTTAAACAAAGATTTAAGACCACGGCGATTGATTATGTCCGCTGGACTTATTTGCATAAGGTACTTCAGGAATTTGGTTTTGGAAAGGCAATACAGAGATGGGTCTCGTTCTTCTACAATAGAATACAATCATATGTTACAGATAATGGAAAGGTATCATCTTGTTTTTGTACAGAAAGAGGATGTCGCCAAGGCGACCCTATATCACCTTATCTTTTTATTCTATATGCCGAACTAGTAGTTTGTAAAATTAGAGAAGATAAAGAAATCAAAGGTATAAAAAAAAATATCAGACACTGAATTCAAGGTATGTCAGTATGCAGATGATACTTTATGTACTCTAGAGGGTGACAGTAGATCATATGCAAGGTTATTCCAAACACTGAAGCATTTGAATATCTATCAGGCTTAAAATGAAATTATGAAAAAACAATGAATGTTTGGCTTGGGAAAAAAAGAAACTCCCCGTTGTTTACTTGCAGTCTCAGAAAATGGAATGGAACCCAAATGGATTCAAACTCCTAGGTCTTTGGTTTACAGATAAACTGGTTGACATGACAGAAATCAAT
>CM060338.1:46473761-46476261 GCA_030674155.1 Stramonita haemastoma | reverse complement strand
TTTTGAGTCTAATTGTTCCAGGATATTGATGATTTTTTTCTTCTCGCTTTCTATCATTTTCTCTCTTCCTTCCTTTTCTACCATTTCTGTTCTCTTTGAAATATTTATGAGCATTCGGAAACATCACTTAGCTCTGCATAATTTTTTTCTGGCTCCAAGTAAACAAAGCATTGATTTCAATTTCCAAGAGGTTCTTAGTTCCTGTTTTCTCAATCTTGGTTTTGTCTCAGGTTATATATTTTAAAATTTACTCCAGGAAAGCTTGCTTGCTAGAACCTTAATTATGAATTTGTGTCTGTGCATGACATAAATTACCTATGCACGTTAAAGATCCCGTATTTGACATCCAATCCAATCATGTTGTTTATAGCTCCACAGACCACACAGGCCATATCGGGGCTGTCACCTCGTCAAATTTAAACTTCAAGGTAAAACTGAGCAATTATATACAGATTAAAACGGGGTATAAACCCAACTTTACTGTCCTTGCTTGTATCGACGCCCTGGTCAACCATTAGCGCCCAGTCTGATTTGGATCCATACATTATGTGATAATGTCTTTTTGGTTGTTTCTTTTTTTTTTTAGTTTTCTTCTCTTTCAAATGATTGCTAGCTGCTCAAGGTTATTTGTGAATAGACAAAACAGCAAACAATACAATCCTGAAGGCTTGCTCTCTTCATTTCTCTTACTAAAAATGTAACCCAACTAGCCTGCTGGTATCAACATTATAAAAAAAAACCCACACACGCACCAAGAAATCTACTGTCATCACATTCAAGGTGAATGCAACACATCTGGCACCTTTGCACATGACAGGTGTATCTCTCTCCAACAACACAAGACTTGTTCTGTTTCGCACTTTAAATAAACAGCTACCTTGGAAAGCAGCGGAAAGTCACCACCTCCTTCTACACAGGCCACTGCCACCTTCACACCACCACAGGCAAATTACTAGAGACCTGGAATGGGAAGAGGAGAGGGCAGACTACCGTTCCTATTCTTCTCAAAGGCTTCTACCCCGAAGTCTTCATAGTTTTCCTCCTGGATATATTTTTTTAATGACACCCCACCTCCTCCCCCCTTTTTTTATCCCCTTCACTCCACACACAACACACACACACACACACACACCACAACAACACTCCACAACACCACAACTTACAACACATACACACAACCCCACACACATACATACATACGTACTACACACTACACACACACACACTACACACACATACACACACATACACACACATACACATACACACTATACACACACACACAAACACACACACATACACACACTCACACACACTCACACACACACACACTTCCAAACACACACACACAAACACTACACACACACACACTACACACACAACACACACACACACACACTACTCACACACACACATACACTACACACACACATACACACACACAAAACACACTACACACACACACTACACACACAACTACACACACACACACACACACACACAACACACACAACACACACACACACACACACACACACACACACACACACACACACACACACACACACACCACACACACACACACACACACACCACACACACACACACAGCACTGTTGATAGCTGTCTCGTCCACCCCTTTTTCTCTTTGTGACCCTATAACTGCTTGCTTTCTTGCTCTTCTTTTCTTTCTTTTTTTTTAATGATCATCTCCATTAATAACCGTAGCAGTGTAGGAGCACTTGTCTATAAAGTTCATTGGCTTTCCTGAAGACCAAGCAATAAACCGCCAAGTTAGAATCCTTGAGGGAGCGGGATAGCTCAGTGGTCAGAGCGCTCTGCTTTCCCCAAGTCAAAGTTAAGCTGCATCGAGCGTGGTTACAGTTGGATGGGTGGACCGTTTGTGCGCCTTGGCTTCAGTACAGTCCCCCCAGTTCACCCAGTTGTAAATGGGTACCTGCCTTCTTTAGGGTCAGGGAAGGTTAAGCAGTGAAGGGGAGGAGATGGGCGCCCCCCTCAATACGTGAGGCGTCAGAGACCTCAGCTTCTTATGGGCCACATAGAGAAGTTGAGGTCTCTGACGCCTCGCTCCCCTACGACCACTTAGCTTATGGGACACCTTTACCTTTTACATTTTTACCTAAAATCTTTTATATAGCTGATCTTCACAAGTCTGTTTGGTTGCTAGTCTCAGGACTCGACTATAGAGAGGTATTGTGTGTGTGTGTGTGTGTGTGTGTGTGTGTGTGTGTGTGTGTGTGTGTGTGTGTGTGTGTGTGTGTGTGTGTGTGCGTGCGCGCGCGCGCGTGTGTGTTTGTGTGTACATATACCCACAATATATATTATATATGTATGTTGTGTGTGTGTGTGTGTTGTGTGTGTGTGTGTGTGTGTGTGTGTGTCTGCGTGCGTGTATGTGTTTAAAAGTATGTTTAGAAAGCAGATTTGATTTTTTCTTTCACTTTTTTGTTGAAGGAAAGGAGAAGTAAATTAGATATGAT
>CM060338.1:46466261-46468761 GCA_030674155.1 Stramonita haemastoma | reverse complement strand
CTTTTAATTTTGTACCCCACAATTCATAGCCGCCGCTGTAGTCTAGTGGTTAGGGCGTAGGACTCGTAATCTAAAGGTTGCGGGTTCGATCCCAGCTTTCGACCATGGCGTTGTGCCCTTGGAAAAGGCACTTTACGGCTATTTTCTCACCCCACCCAGTGTAAAAGGGGTACCAACCTTGTGTTGGGGGTTAACCCTGCGATAGACTGGCGTCCTGTCCAGGGGGAGTCTATGACTCTCAGTCGCTTAACGCCACAAAAACCGGGATAAGCACCGGCCTGATGAGCCTTAGGCTCGGGACAGACGTTAACTTTTTACTTTTAATTTTGTACCCCACAACTCATAGTTTTGTGACTGTTGACTATTTATTTTGATCTGAGGTTTGTTAACTCTGTGTGCATGTATGTGTGTGTATATATATGTGTGTGGTATATGTGTGTATGTATGTGTCAAAGTCAAAGTCAAAGTCAAATTTTTATTTACAGATGGTGTGTGCGCGCGAGTGTATGTGTGTGTTATTTGTGTGTTTTGTGGTGTGTGCGTGTGCGCGCATGTGTGCGTATGTGCATAAGTGTGTGTGTGTTTGTGTGCGTGTCCATGCATGCATAGGCGTGCGTGTGTAGGTGTGTGTATACACATACATGCGTATACGCACACATGTGTGTGCCTACGGCTACACAAAGTTATCATAAGCCCTTTGTAGCCGGTAAATGATTTGACAGAAGATCATAAGAATGCTGACGGTTCATTAAACACTCCTCTGTTTACCTGTCACAGTGACGTCACCCTGTCAATTGTTTTTGACACTTGCTTCAGCTCGCAGTCAGGTCATCTGTCGGTGCATTTTTCTTTCATTTATCTTCAGCTGTAGTATTGGTCATGTTTTGCCTTTGCTATTCGTCTGTGTATATAAATATATAATAAATATTATATATTATAATATATAATTTAGTTATGATAAAATAGAATATCTATACTATGCAATAGATAGTATGATTGAGTAGTGATGAGTAGAGATGTGTGTTGATGATTGAGTGATGTGTGGTTGATGTGTGGAGATAGGTGTGTGTGTGGGTGAGAGAGAAAAGATAGAAGATGAGTGGACGAAGAGGGAGGAGAGAGAGAGAGTGAGAGGAGAGAGAGGAGAGAGAGAGATCAGAAGAAGGAAAGAGAGACAGAGAGAGAGAAGAAGAGAGGTGGAAAGAGAGAAGGAGAGAGAGAGAGAGGAGAGAGAAGAGGAGAGAGAGAGAGAGAGAGAGAGGAGAGAGAGAAGAAGACGGAGAAGAGACAGAGAGAGAGAGAGGAGAGAGCAGAGACAGACGAGACAGAGAGACAGACAAACAGAAGACAGACAGACAGACAAAAACAGATAGTCAGAGACAGAGCAAACAGATAGACAGACAGACAGACAGTCAGACAAGACAGACAAAATACGCAGAGACCATAAAGAAAGACAGACAGACACAGACGTGAGAGAGACAAGACAGACAGACAGACAAACAGACAGACAGAACAGACAGACAACAGACAGAAGACAGACAGAGAGACAATAGAAAGAGAATGAAAGGAGATAGAGAGAGAGAGAGAGAGAGAGGAGAGACAGACAGACAGACAGACAGAGATAGAGAGAATGAATAATCTTTTATTTTTCAAGGGTAACAGAGTAAGTATTACATGCTTTTCGTCATCCGGCCCTTGCCCTGATCAGGGAATAAAGAAAGAGACAGACAGTGAGAGAGACAGACAGACAGACAGACCGAGTGCACTACATGTGACAGGAGAGGTGCAGGCAGTGAATCAGATGGAGAGATCAAAGGCAGGAGCGGTGCTGTAGCCGCCACTCTCCATGTATACCTCCTCTCCTCGCCATTGTCTGTCGGCCTTTTCCCTTTTGTCTACACTTTTGTGGCCCTTCCCCTTTGTGTGATCTCTTTCTCTATCTTTTGCTTTGTCACTGTCTATGTCTCTGCCCTTTGTTTACTCTGTCTGTCTGTCTGTCTGTCTGACTGTCTGACTGTTTGTCGCACGCACACACACACACACACATTAAATAAAATGTGCGCAATCCCAAACATCTCTGCAGTCAGTAAATTCTGGCGGACAGAAGATAAAGAAGAACAGTGGCAATGTTCCATTCAACATACCGAAGATAAAGAAGATAAAGAAGAACAGTGGCAATGTTCCATTTCAACGTACAGAAGATAAAGAAGAATATTGGCAATGTTCCATTCAACATACGAAATAAGAATAAAGAGAACATGCAATGTTCCATTCACGTAAAAGATAAAGAAGAACAGTGGCAATGTTCCATTCAACATACAGAAGATACAGAAGATAAAGAAGAACAGTGGCAATGTTCCCTTCGAAAGTACAGAAGATCAGAAGATAAGAACATGCAATGTTCCATTCGAACGTACAGAAGATACAGAAGATAAAGAAGAACAGTGGCAATGTTCCATTCGACGTACAGAAGATACAGAAGATAAAGAAGAACAGTGGC
>CM060338.1:46458761-46461261 GCA_030674155.1 Stramonita haemastoma | reverse complement strand
CACACACACACACACACACAACACACACACACACACACACACACACACACACACCACACACACACAACACTCAAAAGAATCAAGCCTAAAGATTTAATTCGCCTTTGACCCCTCTTGGGGCATGAAGGAATTCAGTAAACAAAATCAACTGTAACATATAATTTGCATTAACAAAATACTTTTCCTATGCAAAATTTCACAAAAAATAGTAATACAATCAACCTTTTCATTGATGTCATGTAACTTTTCTCTTAAATATAGATTTGCTAAGTTTGTAAAAAAAAAATGTTTTTTAAAAAAAAGTTTTTTTGCCAGAAGGGAGCAGATTACAAAATATGACCATGGATATTGGATACAAATATTCATGAGGTAGGACAAACACACACTCACACAACACACACACACACACACACACACACCACACACACACACACACACACACACACACACACACACACACACACACGCATACACGCATACACGCATACACGCATACACGCACACACGCACACACGCACACACGCACACACGCACACACGTACACACACATAACTGCACAAAGGCTATGTCTTCCTGTTAAGATGATTATATTATCATGTAGACAAACTCAACTGGGAGACTGGATAGCCTTGTGGTCAGAACATTGCGCTCGCAATTTGACGACCCCGGTTCGATTCCCGTTCGAGGGGATTTTTCCTCTGAAGTTAACATCGGTGCTGACTCCACTTTCCCCAAAAGTCTTTCGGATGATACTTTAAACCGAGGCCCTTGTGCGAACGCACGCAGAACATCTTGGGCACACGTTAAATCCTGTTCCATTTTTTGTAAGAGTGGGCCATCGTGTGCCGGCGGGAACAGATGACAAGATTTACAAAACTGCATACACATGGGAACTGGGTGTAAAAAAAAGCACATGAGTGCTTATTCCACTCTCATCGATATAAAAGAATAAAATTGAAAAAAAATTGAAAAAGAGGACTTCACAACAAACATACCCCACCTATCCACCCGACCTCGATAACAGAATTTGTTTTACTTCTACAAATATGTCCGTTCCTGATTCCAGTAGACAGGTAGCTGCATTTAGTCTTCACAGAACAGTTTTAGAAAAGAGTCAGGCGAATGAGTATTGTCGACAAAAAATAAGACAGAAAGGTTGAAGGAACAAGACTTGACCTAACCTAACCTGACCTGACCTGACCTGACCTGACCCGATATGATGTGACCTGACCTGACCTGATATGATGTGACCTGACCTGACCTGACATGATGTGACCTGCCCCGCCCCGCCCCGACTTGAGTTGAGCTGACTCGATTTAGCATTTCTCTTAATTTCTTAACAAGTCGTGGAGGTACTGCCCTGAGCTGTTCAGACAGTACAGTACAATACAATGCAATACAATACAGTGTAATACAATACAATGCAATACAATACAATGTAATACAATACAATACAAACAATACAATACAATACAAACAATACAATACGATACGATACGATACAATACAATGCAACACACACAATACACTGTAATGCGATGCGAAGCAATATAAAGCAGTACAATACAATATAATCTGTAGTAACTGTGCCTCGTTTTTCAGAATGTTGATTATTACACTGTTTTCTTTGTGTGCTATTTAACATTTCTTTCTTAGTATTGAAATGATTATGTGATGTGAGTCAACTCATTGCAACTCTGTTTATCATTTTATTTGCAGAACTACCGACTTAACAAAAAACAATACAAAACAAAATTATACAATACAATACGATACGATACGATACAATACAGATAGATACGATACGATACGATACGATACATAACAAATAAATAAGATCAGATAAGATACAATACAATACAATACAATACAGTTGGGTACGTTACGATACGACACAATGCAATACAAATAGATGCGATACGATACAATACAGTAGGATACGATACGATACAATACAATACAAATAGATATGATACAATACGATACGATACAGTAAGATACAATACAATACAATACAATACGATACAATACAATACAATACAGTAGGATATAATACGATACAATGCAATACAATATAGTACGAAACTATACGATACGATACGAGACGATCCAATACAATACAATACAACATAATACAATACAAAACAAAACAATACGAAACAATACAATACAATACAATACGATATGATCTAATAACTATACGATACAATACAATACAATGCAAATCGATACAATGCAATAGTAGGCACCCATCACTCTCGGAAGACTATGGAGTTGCGCTCTAGTCTTTAGAGCGCAAAGCCTGGGCAAGTATGTATGGAGGGCAAGCTGTTACACATGCAGCAGACCCCCCCTCTCCACGGCACTGGAATGATCCATTGGAAAGGCAATGACCGATACGAATGGTTCCAGTACCGTCGCAGGAGCCACCAGAACGTTGCCATATACCTACAGCCCCGAGCCGCTCCGGGACTCCAACTGCCCGATTTTTCCTCAGGGA
>CM060338.1:46441261-46448761 GCA_030674155.1 Stramonita haemastoma | reverse complement strand
ACCACACAGGACCTCGGTTTATCGACTCATCCGAACAACTAGCACCCAGACCACCACTCTTGGTCTAATGAGTGGGGAACAGTTTTGGGTCCGAACGGGGATCGAACCACCGCACACTCCGACCCGGTTTTTTACTTTCCAGGCAGGTGCGTTACCTCTAGACCACCGATTCGCTGATTCTGTTTGTTCGCCTGTCTGTTTATGACGGTTTTTGTGTTTGTTCGTGCGTATGTTAGGGACACCATTCCCTTTGTCTGCCTCATTCATACACGAATTGTGAGGTCAACGTCAAACAACAATCTGCTATACTGCACATTTCTTTGCATTTGTATTTGTTTTTTATTTTCGTTCCACAGTACTGGCCCAAGCCAAATGTTGCGTCAATAATTGATGTCAGCTCATTGCCAAGACCTACACTAAAAATGTTGTTATGTTGTAAAATGGTGTGTAGAGATTTGCCTTCAGCCATGACAAGCTCTTCATGTAACAACCTGCACTCTCCTTTAAAGGAGAAAAAATCTTCTGAAGTCGGAGTATGGCTGCCTTGTATGGCGAGGTATATGTAAACAGTCATACAGGCAAACTTCTCATTCAGTGTGCAGTTTCAATCTCACAATGATTCCCAGGTGGGATGAGTGAGTCATAGTGCACATTCTGGGTGACAGACCCCCAGTGTGTTAAGCTGGGGAACGCACAATAATAATAACAAAAGCAACAACATTCCACAATATGGTCTACTTCAAACAACACATTAAACAGTACTTTATCTGTCGCTTTCGCAAAAATTTTCTTGTTCGAGGCCTTACTCTATTGTGTATTAGTTTCGTATTATTTTCTATTCTGTATTAGTTTTTGTATTATTTTCTATCGCGTATTAGCTTTATATATTGTTTTCTATGGTGTATTAGCTTTTTGTATTATTTTCTATTGTGTATTAGCTTTCTGTATTATTTTCTATGGTTTTTGGCTTTTTGTATTATTTTCTATTGTGTATTAGCTTTCTGTATTATTTTCTATTGTGTATTAGCCTTTTGTATTATTTTCTATTGTGTATTAACTTTATATCTTATTTTCTATTCTGTATTACTTGGTGTTATTTTCTTCTCGTTTGTTGAATAATGTTGATTCAGAGCAGTTTGATGTGCAGTTATTTTGTAAATATGCATTCTCTTCTTGTTGAATAATCACAGTCTATTTCCGGCTAATTTTTAATTAGTAATCCATATCTTTATCAAAAGAAAAAGTCAATAGCATCCCCCGGGTCCGTTGCATATCGGTATTGTTTTATTTATTTTTGTGTCAAATAATTATTTTTAAAAAAAAAGATGGAAGCCACAATCTATTATATTGTACTTTTGTATTATTTTTTCTTGTTCGTTATTTTGTAGCATTTATTCTCTTTTCTTGGATAAATAAAAACACAGGCGATTTTCATTCCGTATTTTTTTTTTCATTTTGTTTGTTTTGTGGGGTTTTTTTGCTCTTTATCACATGATTTCGATAAGACTCAGTCTGTTTCATTATAATTCATAATTATCTTATCAAAAATTTTCTTCTCGTTTGTTCAATAAGTACAAAATACTGGCCATAACTAGTATCATTATTGTTGATATGTATCAAGTTGTATTTCTTCTCTCTTTGATCAGTCTCATCTATGAAGCGTACAGTTATCATAGTCTCCTGCATTTCAATTTCTGTATTATTTCACCTTGTTTATTATATAATCAGAGAATACAGGTCATATTCTATTGCGTTCTTTCTCTTTTTTCTACTTCATTAGAAAATGTAGGCCGCAGGCTATTGCATTTTCATTTTGTAGAATTTTTATCAGTCAGTGAATATTTTTTAATCACAGTCTATTGCATAACGGACACTCTTACTTTACAGTCACTTCATTTAGGAGTTCAAGGTAATGCATAGGTCACAGTTTATTAAATATAATTGACTTTTTTCTGTCTCCTTTATCAAGTACCGTGACGAAATATAGGCCAGGGTTTGGACATTAGTTTGTTGTTGTTTTTATTTCTCCCCATCCTTTCGATACGTACTTAGCAAAGTCGGAATGCGGCTACCTTCATGATGGGCATAAACAGTCGCATACGCAAAAATCTCACCATTGGTGAACCTCAGAGCTCTAGCTGAGGAACGAACATTTAAAAAACAAAAACACAAAAATTAAACTTGCAGAGTGAACCGGCCACTGTGTGTCAATATTTCATTTCTCCTTGTTTATCGAACATCTGGGGGGGAGTCAGTATATTGCCATACTTATTTGTATATTTTTTGTTCTCCTTTATCTATATGTAATACAAAGTGCAGACCACGTAGCGCTGAATTTTACGGCTGTATTATTTCTCTTCGTGTATAAAGCAATAAGAAAATATAGTCTACAGCGCGTTAATATTGTTTTAATTCTCCTCACTTCGTACATGATTTGAAAACGCATTCCACAACTTGCCGCATATTACTTTAATAATGCTCATTTTTCTTCTTTTTTTTCAGATAGAGTCTAGTTATGAAATGCACACCACAGTGAATTATACGATAATCCTGTATCATGTAATTTTGTTTATCAAATAAGTATAAAGCAAATATCAATTTGTTGCATGCATTATTTTAGCGATTATCTCGTTTTAAAATGCAATACACACTGAGGCTATCGAGGTAAAGATAATTCACATAAATTACAAAGCGCAGACCACAAATCAGCTGCTTATTGTATCACATTTGGAGTGTGTGGTGGTTCGACTCCTGCTTGGGCCCGAAACTTTTCCCCCATCCATGAGACCATGAGTGGTGGTCTGGGCGCTAGTCTTTCGGATGAGACAATGAAAGGGGGTCCCGTGTGTTGCACATTATTTAGAGCACGTAAAAGAACCCACTGCAACAAGAGGGTTGTCCCTGGCAAAATTCTGCAGAAAAAAGCCACTCTGGTAGGGAAACAAATACAGTTGGAGACAGGAAAAAGAAAAAATAAGGGTTGGGCGCTGCACTTGTGGCGACGTGCTCTCCCCAGAGAGAGCAGCCCGCATTTCACGCAGAGAAATCTGCTGTGACATTAAAGTGGTAATAAAATAAATGATAGAATCAAAAGATATATTGTCTTATTTCACAATGGACAGCATATTTACTCAAATGTGTGACTGTTTTATCCTGCAGCATTAAACGCAACCCTGTTTAAGAATGATTATATTGCACATTTTTTTCTACAACTCGTTCCGTTTATCATTTTTTAAAATTATTTTTTCTGTTCTTTTTTATCGAGGATAATAGAATAAGCACTCACGTGCTTTTTTACATCTGGTCCCCATGTGTATGCAGTTTTGTAAATGTCATCTGTTCCCACCTAACTCTTACGAAAAGCGGAACAGGATTTAAGGTTTGCGCAAGATGTTCTGCGTGTGCTCGCACACGGAGCCTCGGTTTGTAGTCTTATCCGAAGGATTTTGGGGGGCAGTGGAGTCAGCACTGATGTTAACTCCAGGGGAAAAATCCCCTCAAACGGGAATCGAACCCGGGTCGTGAAATTGCCAGCGGAATGTTCTGACCACTAGGCTATCCCGTCCCTGTAACTGTTTAGGAATAATTATGTTGCACATTCTCTTCTACAACTCGTTCCCGTCTCTCAATAGGGACAGCAAGTATCGGTGGAACTGGGCAGGTCTTCAGAAAAAAGTCTTCATCTCGCAACTGCTGCTTCTGTCTCAACCCGACACAAGGGGGAGCTGGGCTATTAGACAGGAAAAAAAAGAAAATATGGGTGGCGCTGCACTTGTGGCGACGCGCTCTCCCCGGAGGGGGCAGCCTGAATTTCTTGCAGAGAAATCTGCTGTGACATGAAGCGGTATGAAATGAAATAAATAAAACAAATACAACACAACACAATACAACGCAATACAACACAACACAACACAATACAATGACTTCTAGATGCTTTTGTATTGTATTGTATTGTATTGTATTGTTTGTATTGTATTGTATTGTTTTGTATTCTATTCTATTCACTATTGCATTATGCATTGTAATAATTGTATGTGTTGTATTGTGTTGTGTTGTACTGTGTTGTATTGTATTGTGTCGTGTTGAGTTGTATTGTATTGTAATATATCGTATTGTATTGCATATATTTTTTATTGTGTTGTTTTGTGAAAATTGCCAAAACTACATACACACTGGAAGTTAATCTTTAAAAAGCGCAAGACTGCTTATCCTCGAAATAAAAGAATAACTAAATGAAAATTAAAGATAAACAGTACATGGACTCACCTACATTCCGTCCATGACATGAAATATTGTAACAAAAACAAAAAAAAATCTGTTCTTCCATAGACAGTAATATGACAGCTTATAAACCTTTTCAAAATTCATCTTACAAAAAAATTCGTATTCAAGTTGTTACAATATTTCATATAATAGACGAAGTGTAGGTGTGCCCATGGTACTGTTCATTTGTATACTCTTTTATTTCGAGGAAAATGGAATAAGCAGTCTTGCGCTTTTTGTTGTTGTTTTTTCAAATTCTTACTAAAAACAAATTAATGGATACAAGCCATTTCTAACAGAAAAGTCTCTAACTACAAAAAGTTCTGTTGCATGGATTATCTCTCTAACCCAAGCAACTGCAGTTTTCTGCAAACATTTGCCAGATGAATGAAAGGGGTTTTCTTTATTTTGTTATTTTCAAATTACTTTAAAAAATAAAAAGAAGAAGTGTTGCACACTCTGAAATGGTCAGAAAAACAGAGCAGCCCAAACCTGTTAGTAGACATTGAGAGTACTGTGACAGAGAGAGAGAGAGAGAGAGAGGAGAGAGAGAGAGAGAGAGAGGAGAGAGAGAGAGAGAGAGAGAGAGAGAGAGAGAGAGAGAGAGAGAGAGAGAGAGAGAGAGAGAGGAGAGAGAGGAGAGAGAGAGAACAGACAGACAGACACACACACAGAGAGACAGACAAGAGAGAGACAGACACAGACAGAGACACAGACAGAATGACAGACAGACACAAAGACAGACAGGCAGGATACTAGGAGGGTATAAGGGAAAACCCCAATTCAAATTGCCTCATACGCCAGCCTATCGCAGATCTCGTATTAGAACTGTCTCTCAGTACAGAGAGAGACAGAGACAGAGGGACAGAGAGAGACATAGAGTGATAGAGACGGTGATATATATAAGAGAGAGAGAGGACAGACAGACAGACAGACAGAGAAGGAGGGACAGGCAGACAGAGATAGAGACAGACAGGGTTTTAATTGCCCATATAACATGAGAACAAAGCCCAGCCCACAGACAACAGGCTGGTGAATATCCTAATGGAGAAACACAATTCAGTGATGACACATGCCGAATTCAACAGTCAAACAGGTAGGGAAAAGAAAACAAGGACAGTTACAGAGGCAGACAAACATGACAGAGACAGAAGACACTCGGACGAAGAGAAAAACAAACAGACAGACAGACAGACAAACAGACCGAAGAAAGCACAGGACAAGTTCAGGACGCCGGTAACATACTCTAAATACTGCAGGGGAGATAAACGATATAAATTTGGCTCATCGCCTCCCCTGAAACCCCGCGCCATCTGACTGACCTCCGCAGACAGTCAGAGTTATGGGCCCTGCCTCTGCAGGGGCTCCGCGTGGGGGAGCCTGAGATCAAAGCCCGTTATCTCCCTTGATTATAAAACAAAGACTCGGCAGTCGGCCATTAAATTGGGCTACGACCGGAGTCTTTCTGTGTGTGTGCGTACGTACGTGTGTGTGTGTGTGTGTGTGTGTGTGTGTGTGTGTGTGTGTGTGTGTGTGGAGAGAGAGAGAGAGAGAGAGAGAGAGAGAGAGAGAGGAGAGAGAGAGAGAGAGAGAGAGAGAGAGATGTTTGTCAGGGTTTTGTGTTCCCCAAAGAGGCGGTGTCAGTCACTGCGTGCGAAACCATCCCTAGCCTATAGGCCTGTCCTTATAATGTGGCGGGTCATAAAGGAAACCAAAGGTGCACATGTAAATCACCTGAAGAAATCGTGAAGGGGAAACACTTGACATGCACATAGTCTATGCTTTGACGGCCCTTGTTCTTACCTGACTTTTTTTTTTTGTCTCTGACCGTATCCGTTTGCAATAGGTGTACTACTACACGTATATGCGAGAGAGAGGAGAGAGAGAGAGAGAGAGAGAGAGAGAGAGAGAGAGAGAGAGAGAGAGAGAGAGAGAGAGAGAGAGAGAGAGAGAGAGGGAGAGGAGAGAGAGAGAGAGAGAGGAGGAGAGAGAGAGAGAGAGACAGGCAGGCAGGCAGGCAGGCAGCAGGCAGGCAAACAGATAAACGCAGGCAGACAGAAAAACTTATAATAACATCAGAGTCCTAGATCTATACCAGGCCAAGTGTTTCAAGCTGGTTTATTTTATAAAACTGCTGGTTTCACTTAACACAGCCGGCCCAAATAGATAGATCTATTTTTAAAAACAACTTTTTAACTGTTTATTGTAAAGCCACAAGATGATAATCTACACATTTCTTTTGAATACTACGAACCTTTGAGCTTTTGCTGACCAAGTTTATTGCTGTATTGCAACATATTTTGTGGAACCATTTTACACTTTCGCATGATACTAGTGCTAATGTTTGATAGAGAGTGTCACTCTGCCTTTATAGAGAAAGACCACAAAAAAAACAAGTTGAGACTGGTTTTGTATAAGTTGCTGTTGGGATGGTGGCTAAATGTGTTCGTGTTTTGTTTGTACACATACGTGTTGTGATCGGTATCATGAAAACACTGAAGTGATACATTTCTTACCTCTGTCCTACCGATACAGACGCAATATAACATAATATATATACATGATATGCGCATGATAAATCTTCACCGTAATCATCGCCAACATCTACACCATTTCATGGGAAATAAATTTGCTAGGAGACTTAATGGAAGGCGAAAATTATAACTAAGCTGTAAAGCTGAACGATCATTGAAATCTCTTTTTCACCTGACAGCTGAAATAGAGGAAATGTGATTATTCAAAGATGAGCTAATCTTTTCTAAAACGGTTTCTTTCTGGCAGTTTCAAATAATCTTGCAGACTGATTTTAGAATTTGCTTGCTTGCTTCAGTTGGTTTGGGGAAGAATTGATTTCTGTTTTTTTTTGTTTTTATTTTTGCGCACGCCTTTTTAAGACAATTGGGTAGGCCTACATGCATTGATCCTAGGATAGTCCCCATACCTGAATTACCTGCTCTTTCATGAAACGCGTTTTGTACCAAGCTCAAAGATTCTTTTTTTTATCAGGACACACGTAATCCAAATATGAAACAGCACTGTTTGACTTTTACAATCCATCTGTTGTTTTTATGTTGTTGATGTCGTATGTTACATCTTGTTTAAAACACTTAAACACACACACACACACACACACACACACACACACACACACACACACACACACACACACACAACGCACACGCGCGCGCGCGTGCGCACACACACACACATACATGCACACACACACAGACACCACAG
>CM060338.1:46416261-46431261 GCA_030674155.1 Stramonita haemastoma | reverse complement strand
GTAGCTGTATTTGTTTCCCTATCCAAGTGACTTTTTTCTACAGACTTTTGCCAGGGACAACGCTCTTGTTGCCGTGTAACACACGGGACCTCGGTTCATGGTCTAATGGATGGGGAAAAGGTTTCAGGCCCAAACTGGATTCGAACCACCACACACTCCGACCCACACTTTTCGCTTTTTAGACAGGCGTGTTACCTCTAGACCACCGATCCACCAGAGTAGATTGGGGAAGGGGGGGGGGGTGGTGGAGGGGGGGATGGAGCCCAACCAAGCTACTGCTGCAACACTATGGACTCCAGACCAGGCAGGTTGGCTCTGTGAAGAATTTCTTCATTGCTGACGTCGTCTTGCCACTGGACGCCTAGGATGGAAGGAAGGCAGCGTTGATGGATCGGTGGTCTAGAGGTAACGCGCCTTGCCTAGAAAGCAAAAAGTTCGGGTCAGAGTGTGCGGTAGTTCGTATTCCGTTTGGGCCCGAAACTTTTCCCCCTGTCCATTAGACCCGGAGTGGTGGTCTGGGCGCTAATCTTTCGGCTGAGACGATAAACCGAGGTCCCGTGTGTTACACATTACTATTTAGCGCACGTAAAAGAACCCACGGCAACAAGGGGGTTGACCTTGACAAAATTCTGTAGAAAAAAGCCATTCTGATTGGGAAACAAATACAGTTGCATACAGGAAAAAGAAAAAAATGGGTAGGCGCTGCACTTGTGGCGACGCGCTCTCCCCGGGGAGAGCAGCCCGAATTTCACGCATAGAAATCTGCTGTGACATAAAGTGGTACAAAATACAAAATGGAAAATGGATGCGCTCCAACAGCTTGATCACTGACGACAGTACAGGACCCAGGTTTATGAACCATACAACAGGTCAGGGCCGCCACAGCTCTGTGTGCTTGGATTTTGGTTGAAAGGCAGAGGGATTGGTTCTGCCATACGTTCTTGAACTGCGGTTAAAAGACCGATTAAAGCAGTTACAGAGTTGAAAACACACACTGCACACACATACACACATGTACAAGCGCACACACGCACACACGCACGCACGCACGCACATGTACATACACACACGTGCGAGGCACACACACACACACACACACACCTACGAGCACACACACGCATGCACGCACGCGCACACACACACATCTGCAAACGCGCGCGTGTGCACGCACGCGCACACACAGACACACCGTGAGAACGAAAACACACACACATACACACACACACGCACACACGTACACACACGCACGCACGCACACACATACACACACGTGCGAACGCGCGTGTGTGCACACGCACACACACACACACACACATAGTGGGGACAGATGACAAGATTTACAAAACTAAGTGCGCACAGGGACTGTATGTAAAAAAGCACATGAGTGCTTATTCCATTATCCTCGAAATAAAAGAATGGAAAAAAGAAAACGAACAAAACACACGCACACACACATATATATACACACACACACGTACACACGTACACACATACACACACACCCATCCACCCCCCCCCCCCCACACACACACACACACAATGCCCGTCCTTCCCCCTTTCACTCTATCGTAACACGACACCGCGGACACAGAATACTGTTCAACGATTGGCTAATTTTAATGACCCATGACAGCATACACCTGTTGGCGTTTTGAAAACTGTGTAAAATGACATTTAAGATCAGGAATGGAGCGTGTGGTTATTTGATGGGCCTCTATGGGGGAAGTTTATGGTCCCGTGTTTGTTTTTTTTTCTTTCGTTTGCAACAGTGGTTTTCAAGAATTGGATTAAACCCGCCATTGCGGGTCTGCATACTAGAACCTTTATAACTGTACAATAGGACAAGACCTGATGTGATGAGATGCGATGTAATACAATGTAATGCAGTACAATACAACACGGCGTATCACGACAGAAGATGGTATGGTTCGATGTTACACAGCACCACATGACATTTCACATTATAACAACACACAACAAGAACGGTACAAAACAATAAAGCTCTATCACTTAATGACATATAATGCAAAATATAACTATGTCAAAAAATCATTCAATACAACCTGACGATATAATTGCCATACCATACAGCATGATAGAATGCAGCGAATACAATAGAATATGACAGAAAATAAAGCAATTAAACTAATATGCACTAGGATAACAATAAAGCACAACATTGAAGTTGACAGTACAACACAATGCAATAATAATATAGTACAATAAAGAACCATAAACTATGAAAAAACATGCAAAACAATCAATACAATAGATGCAAAACTATACAGAACGATATTGCAATACAATGTGACATAATAAAGTATACTGCAACTGAGTGCCAAAATACTCCACAATACATATAACACAACACGTGAAAAGAACATTGCGCTCGCAATTTGACGACCCGGGTTCGATTCCCGGTCGAGGAGATTTTTCTCATGGAGTTAACATCAGTGCTGACTCCACCCTCCCCCAAAGTCCTTCGGATGAGACTATAAACCGAGGCCCCGTGTGTGAACACACGCAGAACATCTTGCACACACGTTAAAATCCTGTTCCGCTTTTCGTAAGAGTAGGCCATCGTGTGCCGGTGGGAACAGATGACATTTACAAAACTAAGTACACACGGGGACTGGATGAAAAAAACACGAGTGCTTATCCCATTATCCTCGATAGAAAAGAATAAAATAAAATAAAATAAATTATAACATAGTGTAATGCAAAACGCTATAATCCAACACGCCACAATAGAACGCACCACGATATGACGACGAGGTGGACAGAAGAACTGACGATTTGCCAAATTCTTTCAAAGATGTTGTGATGGAGGAGAGTGTATGTTTGGTCCCTAGCAGCATGGCTTCGAGCTTCAGTTTTATTTGGCATTTAGCGGTAACTTGTTCTGAATCATCCAGTTTTTAATATCAAGAAGATAGTAAGACTCAAAAGGGTAGGCAGATATTTAGGAGTATTACTGCTTTAAATCTAAGAGTCATCGGCATAAAAGTGATGGTTGATCTGATGACGGCTTATTGTATATGACAAAGGAGCAGTGCAGAATTTGAAGAGAACAGGGCCCAGAACTGATCCCTGCGGGACTCCACGTTCCCGTTTGACAGGTATGGATTGAATCTTATTTACAGTAACTGTCTGGAACTTGTCTGTAAGATATGAACTATACCAGGTGAGAGCTGTGCCATTAACACCAAACTTGTTTTGGAAAGCAAGAAAGAACTGAGTGATCTGTAGTGCCGAAGGCTGCAGATAAGTCAAGAAGAGTGAGAAAGGAGATGTTCCCTGCATCAAAACGGAGTAGGAGCGTGTTTAAGGTGCGGACTAGGGTTGTGGTCTTCAAATTTACGTTTCTTCACAAAAATATTATATTAGACAAAATGTGTGCATGGGTACATGTGTGGGGGTTCAAGCGTGTACATGTATGTAAATGTGAATAGTGCGCGCGCACAAGTACATTTTTGTACCAATGTCTATAGATATGATATGTAAGCATGCATATGCCTCGTGTGTGTGTGTGTGTGTGTGTGTGTGTGTGTGTGTGTGTGTGTGTGTGTGTGTGTGTGTGTGTGTGTGTTTGTGTGCGTGCGTGTGTGCGTGCGTGTGTGTATATGTGTGTGTGAATGAAATATCTACGTGCACACACTATTCTTATACTGTAAAAAGAATGTGGTGAGGGCAATATGGAAAATGCCATAATGTAATTTATGGCAGCAGCAGTAATTCAATATGAATATGATGACATAGCAAGTATAACAGCAAAAACATCTTGCAATCAAAAATACTAATGAAATAATGATATTGATGTAGCATAAAGTTCAAACTACAACTAGTATAAATTAAAGGATAGGGGGGGGGGGGATTCATATCCCTGATTTGAAAATTGGTCTTATAATGTACATTGCAAAAAGGAGGGAAAGAAAAACTGCCCTCACAACAGGAAAAGAGCAATGGGACACCCCTTTCAATGCAAAACCAATTTCGCACAACAATCTGTAGTGACTGAGAACCTTGTTCAAAGAGTTGTTATGAATGGCAGACAGATATTGTTTTAAAATCTGACACTCAAAGAGAATATGAATGTTGGATATTGTTCCACCGCAAATACAGTATTTGTTTTTTCACAGATTTTGTCCGGTATGCATAGTCTATTAATGAGACACATAACTGACTATCCTTGAGAATAATCTTATCTAAAATGAAAAAAGAACATGAGTAAGTTCAGACGAGGTAGAAGAACTGTATGGACAATATCCAGCATCTTCCTGTTTTTTCCTTACGTGTTTCCAGCATGCACTTTCAATCATGCTGTATAACCTTCATGAATAGAAACAGGTATATCCATGATACATGCGCAATGTGAATACTTTGCCGCAGTTTTCGCAGCTTTATCAACAATTTTCATTACAGTATATATTGCAATGCGATGGCACCCAACAAAAAGTGAGACCAGTACCTCGTAACACACACCACACCACAATACCACACTCCACCACACCATACCACACCACACCACACCACACCACACCATACCACACCACACCACACAATACCACACCACACCATACCACACTCCACCACACCACACCATACCACACCACACAATACCACACCTCACCACACCACACCACACAACACCACACACCACACCCCCACCACACCACACAAAACCACAACACACCACACCACACCACACACCACACCACACAAAACCACACAACACCACACAACAATACCAACCACACCATACCACTAATTTTCACCTCGCAAGGCCAGCTGTTTCCTCCTCTCAAAAGCCTTGTCCTGATATTAGGCTGAAAAACAACTGGATCTAGCCCCTTTTTCTTTTTCCCTTTCCCTCTACTTCTTTTGTCTTTCTTCATCTTTTTCTTTTTCTTCTTCTCTCTTTCTCTCCTTGTCCATTCTTTCATTGTTCATGTCTTGTTCTTGTTCCCGACAGGCAGGATGCGGGGTGGCCAATGAGGGATGTTTTGTTGATGATGAAGGAGGAGGAGTGATGAAGGAAAGAAAGATTGAATAGGCGTAGGAGAAGAAGGAAAGAATGAATAGGAATAAAAGAAACATGCAGAGAAAGGAAAAAGTAACAAGCTGGCACGTACGGGCGTGAGCTCTTTCTCTCTGTGTGTCTCTGTGTCTCTGTGTCTGTCTGTTTGTCTGTCTGTCTGTCTGTCTCTGTCTGTCTGTCTGTCTGTCTGTCTGTCACTCTCTCTCTCTCTCATCTCTCTCTCTCTCCCTCTCTCTCTCTCTCTCTCTCTCTCTCTCTCTCTCTCTCTCTCTCTCTCTCTCTCTCTCTCTCTCTCTCTCTCTCTCGCATGTATGTACTTTTGCCAATACAGGAGTCTAGTTTGTGCTCCTACCAATAGGACTGTAGTGTCAATGGCAATTTCAGTCCCTCTGTTTCTATCTCTGTCTCTTTCTCTCTCTCCATCTATCTCTGTCTCTTTTGTTCTGTGTCTCTATCTCTGTCTCTGTCTGTCTGTCTACCTCTCTCTTTCTCTCCCTCTCTTTCTCACTCCCGCCTGCACACATGCACACACGCACGCATGCACGCACAAACACACAACACACACACACAAACACACCACACACACACACACACACACACACACACACACACACACACACACACACAGAATGTATAAGCTAATCAACTCTGTATCTATTGGCAGAGATTAATTAGGCTGTGTGCGCATTCAGACCATCGATGCAGTGAATGACAATTGTGAGATTGCTGATGTTCAGATTTCAAACATGCACAATCTTAGACGTGATGTAGGGGGCAGTATACAGTGTGAATCAATGCCTGGTGTTTCCACGTGTTGGTTTGGGTTGGTGACTTCGTAATTTACATGATATCGGTAATATAGGAATAATGACAGCAGTGTTGTTTGTGTCATTTTCAGTTGTATTTTCGTGTGTGTGTGGTGTGTGTTGTGTGTGTGTGTGTGTGTGTGTGTGTGGTGTGTGTGTGTGTGTGCGTGCGTGCGTGCGTGCGTGTGTGTGTGTGTGTGTGTGTGTTGTGTATTGTGTGTGTGTTTTATTCCTGTATTTATTCTATTCTTTTACTTTGAGGATAATGGAATAAGCATTCATAGTGTGTGTGTGTGCATGCGTGCATGTGTGTGCGTATGTGTGTGTGCGTGTGTGTGTGTGTAATAGACTGTGTAAACAATCGCTGCAACAGAAAGATCTTGTCACAACCACAGTGTAGAGGACAGAAAAGAAAGAAAAAAACCCATCACAAGGCGAGATGGAATAACGATTCGTTTTGCAAGGCTTCAGTGCCTTCAGGAAAAGCACACAGGTGAACTGGGGTCACGCTTTATTAACCTTAAAGCTGACCGTTCGTGTCCCAAGTGTCATTTATACCCACGACCACCGTTTGGATTACAGGTGTAAAAGAAATGATAATGATGTGTGGGAGAATCAGATCCAGCATAGGAACCTGTTAGTGTCCTAAAAGTCGTGCAGGCGTCTTTGACATCGCGTGTTTAATGTTAGTTAACAAGGTTGTGATAGTTATGGTAGTCATGTGCGGGGATGAAAGTATATACACTAGAAACATGTTGCACTTTTCAGTTTAATACCTGACTAAAACTGTCGACCAAAAGTCTGTTTCGTGTGAAATACTATATTTGCCCCCTTTTTTTTTGTCTAAACAGTCACATACAAGTCTTGCTGTGTTCGTTTGATAAAAAAAAAATTCAAGTATTTACTAATCTTAACAATTTTTTGTTGTAGATTTTGTCCCCCAATTTGAATAATATTATCCTTTATAACAAATTCGTAATGAATGCATAATGTGATATGGGCTCATCAAGCAAATGAATCATTTTCAATGTTCCTTCAATACTGATATATTACGGGATAGCTCAGTGGTCAGAGCGCTCGCTTTCCCCCAGTCAAGTTAAGCAGCGTCGAAGGTGGTTTCCAATAGGATGGGTGACCATTTGCGCGCCTTGGCTTCAGTACAGTCCCCCAGTTCACCCAGCTGTAAATGGGTACCTGTCATCTTTAGGGTCAGGGAAGGTAAAGCAGCGAGGGAGAGATGGGCGACACCCTCAATATGCTGGCCCCTAGAAAAGCTGAGGTCTCTTACGCCTCGCTCCCCTACGACCACAAAGGTTATAATAATAATAATAATAATAATAATAGTAATAATAATAATAATAATAAATAATAATAATAATAATAATAATAATGATGATAAATGATAATGATAATGATAATAATAATAATATAAATAATAATAATAATAATAATAATAATAATAATAATAATAATAATAATACATGGAATTTATATAGCGCTATATCTTGTAAAAACAAATCAAAGCGCTTGCACTCGACTCTCAAAACAAACAAACAACCAATGAAATAAAAATTCTAGCAAATTCGAAAGCATACACACGGGACACCTTTACGTTTTTACCCTTTACTAATATATTATGCCGCCGCGGTAGTCGAGTGGTTAGGGCGTTGGACTCGTAAAATCTAAAGGTTGCGGGTTCGATCCCAGCTGTGGCTATAGCGTTGTGCCCTTGGAAAAGGCACTTTACGGCTATTTCTCACCCCACCCAGGTGTAAAAGGGGTACCAACCTTGTGTTGGGGGGTTAACCCTGCGATAGACTGGCGTCCTATCCAGGGGGAGTCTATGACTCTCAGTCGCTTAGCGCCACAGAAACCGGGATAAGCACCGGCCTGATGAGCCTTAGGCTCGGGACAGACTTTATATATTATGCTTTCTTGTCGCTGCTTTGATATCCTCCATGCTCTTGTCATGAAGCCATGGCCACTTGTATGAAGCTCACAAAACGGTGTGCATGTAGATTTGCTTTTGTGTTTTGTCAACTACATCTTAATTAAATCCCTGATTCTTATCATATGAATACGTGAGACAGACTTGCCTTGGTTCTTGTTTTGTACAGATTGCTGTCATTCCCAAACGTCCACACACAAGTTCATTGCAACAATCAATGCGTCAAAGAAAGAAATGGCCCCTTATGTATTTTGCTTTTTGACTTACTTGACTTATGTCTATGAATTACCTCGAGAACGAAGGGCTGCAACAACCAACACCCCTGCAACAAACTTAGTTTGGGAGATCCTCTTCAGCTCGGCCCACGTCATTCCGGCTGCCTTCGTCTCTGCTTCCATGCTTCTGCGCCAGGTCTGTTTTGGTCGAACCACTTCTTCTGCCGTAGTATGTCGCAGCAACGCAGTTCATCGCAATTTGTTAGCCCCCCCCCCCCCCCCCCCTGTAAAAAAAAGAACATACCTTTAATCAATGTAAGTTCAATGTAATGCACTACTTCAGCATTTTAGAAGCTCCTCATACATTTTTGTCAACTTTCTGACTTCAGTTCCAAGTTGTGACAAAGTGCGTTGACGCACAACTTTTTCATCACCAAATATTTGCAATGAAAAAGGTTCTTAGTAGAGAAAAGAAATTACAATGAGCTTGATTTGTAAAAAAAAAAAAAAAAAAAAACAACAACAAAACAAACAAACAAACAAACAAGCAAAAAAAATCCCACAAAAAACATAATAAATAAGCAACAAAAAACTTTGAATCTTCAGCTTTTTACTTTTTTCAGCCGTCTGACTTTACTGCCTGATTGCGACAAAGTGTGCTCTTCATCATCTAACACTTTGCAATGATGAAGCTACTTAGTATAAAAATGTGCTCCTTCCAATTGCAGTGCATAAGTTCTTTTTTTTTTAAGGAAAGAAAAAACCTTGAAATGCTGTACTGTAACTTTTTTCATCTGTGTGACTTCAATTCTAGATTGTCTTCAGTGGTCTTACATCTGGCAATGAAAAAGCTACCTAAAATCAAAAGAAATGCTGATCATGAAGGCAGCAGGTCCATCAATGAAAACCAGAACAAAAAAAGAAACTTGGTATGCTTTTGTTCTGCCATGCTATGTCTCAACAACGCACTATGTCTCAATTTGGGACATAGTGTGCCCCCACCCCCTCACCATTGTGACATATTTTATTTTGTTTTATTTATCTTAAACCACTTCATGTCACAGCAGATTTCTCTGCGTGAAATTAGGGCTGCTCTCCCCGGGGAGAGCGCGTCGCCACAAGTGCAGCGCCTACCCATTTTTTTTTTTTTCTATACAGCCCCGAGCCGCCCTGGGGACTCCAACTCCTCGATTTTTCTCAGGGATGGTGTCTAAACACGACACCTGTGTGCATGCTGGGTTTGGGTTTTTTTTTACAATTTTGTCATCCTCTCCTACCGGCACACGATGGCCTGCTCTTCCGAAAGGCAGAACGGGGTTTTAACGCGTGTGCAAGATGTTCTGCGTGCGTTCGCACACAGGGCCTCGGTATATAGTCTCATCCGAATGACATTGACATTCAGTTTTTTTCAAACTGGGAAGAAAGGGCGAGGCTGGGAATCGAACCCAGAGCCTCACGGTTTACTTGTTGGCAGGCGAACGTCTTAACCACCCTGCCACCTTCCTTCTCTCCTCTCTCTCTCTCTCTCTACTCATCTCCTCCTCTCTCTCTCTTCTCTCTCTCTCTCTCTCTCTCTCTCTCCTCTCTCTCTCTCGTGCGGGAGGTGTGTGTGTGTGTTGTGTGGGGGGGGGGGGGGGGGGGGGTGGGTGGTCAACACACTGTGTCACAATGTTGTGCCTATTCCCTCACTTGTGTTCCGCCATCTATCCCCAAAACTCCCTACCCCCCTCTCTCTCTCTCCCTCACCCCTCTCTCTCTCTCTCTCTGCTCTCGTGTGTGTCTCCTCTCTCCATCTCTCTCTCTCCCCTCTCTCTCTCCCCTCTCTCTCTCTCCCTCTTTCCTTTCCTCTCTCTCTCTCTCTCCACCCCCTCTCTCACCCCCTTTCCTTCCCCCCCTCTCTCTCTCCAATCTCTCCCACCCCGGGCAATAATTTTCTCTCACCCAGCCTCTCTTCAAACAAACCAGGTAAAAATTAATGATCCTGACTGTCATCCTATACGCGGCTTAGAAACCCTCGACAGGTGAACTGGAGGGGTCATGCTCATTAAAAATTAACCAATCATTGGACACTGTCTATGACCTCAGTGTCGGGTTACCCAAGGTTAGAGCACCGAAGGACAGCACGTGTTAGGGGTGTAGAGGGGTGGGGGTGGGGGGAGGATAAAGGAGGAGGGGGGGGGGGTCTTTAGGTACTAGATTTCACAAACTGAAGGGTTCAAATATCTGAAATTTTGGACGTGAAATATGTAGTTAGCAGAGCAAGGGAATGCCTTGTCACGGTCGTACAGGAAGTGACGTCACAAGCAGCCATATTCAAAAAATTTGAGATAGGAAGGTGCGGGTTTTAGTCTGTTACGGCTCGTAAGGACGCGATGGGATGACGTCACAGCCACACTTGGAAGACAAAGGGTCTGTTACTATGATGGTGGTGTTTCCCCAGCCTATGATGATTGATGATGATAGATGTTGATGATGATGATGATGATGATGATGATGATTTCATTGATTTGATATATTTGATTTGATTTATTCTTTTATATCGAGGATAATGGAATAAGCACTCTTATGCTTTTTTTTTATACAGTTCCCCGTGTGTATGCAGTTTTGTAAATGTCATCTGTTCCCACCGGCACACGATGGCCTACCTCTTACGAAAGCAGATCAGGATTTAATTTTTTACTAAAAGATGTTCTCACGGGCCTCGGTTTAAAGTTCATCCGAAAGACTTTGGGTGGAGTGGAGTCAGCACTGATGTTAACTCCAGAGGAAAACATCCCCTCGACCGGGAATCGAAACCTGGGTCGTCAAATTGCAAGCGCAATGTTCTGACCACTAGGCTATATCCCACCCCCCATGTGTGTGTGTGTGTGTGTGTGTGTGTGTGTTGTGTGTGTGTGTGTGTGTGTGTGTGGTGTGTGTGTGTGTGTGTGTGTGGTTTGTTTTTCATTCGTTCATTTTTATTCTTTCATTTTTGTGGACAGGGGTAATATGAACTCGTGTGTATTTATTTGAGGCAGTTTTCAGAGTCTGTGGATAAATTACCTCTGCAATAAATATTAAAAAAGTTCTGTAATGAATTGTGGTTCTTGTTGTTCATGACTATGTGTGAACCCCTTCAGAAAAGAGGCTATGGCGGTAAATTTGGGAATAAACTATTCATATTCTCTTCTCTCTTTTCTCTCTCTCTCTCTCTCTCTCTCTCTCTCTCTCTCTCTCTCTCTCTCTCTCTGTCTCTGTCTCTGTCTGTCTGTCTGTCTGCTTGCCTGTTGTCTTTCTGTCTGTCTGTCTGTCTGTCTGTCGGGTCTGTCTCTCTCTCTCTCTCTCTCTCTCTCTCTCTCTCTCTCTCTCTCTCTCTCTCTCTCTCTACTCTCTCTCTCTCTCTCTCTCTCTGCCCCCCCCTCTTCTCTCTCTCTCTGCCCCCCCCCCCCCTCTCTCTCATTCCTTACACCCCCAGGCCCCACCCTCACACAAGTTTTCATCACATCTACGTGTCCTTTCTGTGTGTTGACCCATCATCACTACCTGATGTTATGGTCACCTACCTATTCATGGCTGCCCAGTAAAAAATGTAGTCGTGTTACATTTCATTGTTGTGTGGTCCATAAATGTACCTTGCACCACCCTGACATTTTACTGATTGGACTGTTATTGTCCGCGGTACTTTTATACTGTTGCATCATTTATGACATAAAAATATTTTGAAAAATGTCAGGAGATTCTCATGAAAGACTGAAGATTTAATTTTTGATGCTATGAATGCTTCAGACTCTTGTTCGTTGATTGTGTGTGAAATATTAATTAATATTTTCATCAACTGAAAACTGGTTTCAACATGATTAATTTGTTCAATATTCACAAATAACATAACGCAGACAGTAACCAGCGGGGTGAGGCAACAAGCCACAGCTTATTTTATTTACAAGCTTCTGCCATTCAAACCCCCCACCAAACCACCTCCATCCCCTCTTTCTCTGTCCTGCTCACTTTTCATTTCTTCCCTTAAAAGCCTGACAGACGAGGAAAAACGGTAAAAAGGACCCCCCCCCCCCCCCCCCGAAAAAAAAAAAAAAACCACAAAAACCAAACAGAAAAACGAAAAACCCCCGAAGCAACACAAACAACAAAAACCAAACAAAAACTAAGCAAACAACAGGCAACAAACAAAAATACGTCCGATTATGCCTTAGCTAGACCCTTCTCCTAGAAAAGAAAAATCACTAAAGAAATGGGTTGGCTGTGGCGGGGAGATTGGGAGAGCGGCGTGAAAACAGCAGGACGGGAGTTACAGAAGATGAGACAAGCAAAAATAAACAACCGTTGCCTAGATAGGTGGTTCCTTTCTGAGGTAAAAAACAAATACAAGCAAAATTAGAATAGTCCACTCCCACCCCACTAACACCACCCCCACCAGGAAAAATAACAAGCAAACACAACCCCAGATAAAAAAAAGATCACATGTGAACAACTTTGCGTGATTACTGATTGTTTTCTTCTTCTTACTTTTTCTCTTCTTCTTCTTCTTTTCTTCTCTTCTTCTTCTTCTTCTTCTTCTTTTCTTCTTCTTCCTTCTTCTTCTTTTCATTCTTCACGCAATTCTTCTTTAAGCATTCTTCTTCCTTCGCATTCTCTTCGCATTCTTCTTCTCGCCCCCAAATTTTTCTTTATTCGTTTCGTCTTGTCTATCTTCTTCTTTTTCTTCTTCTTACTTCTCTTCTTCTTCTTTTATCTTCTTTCGAACGTTCAAGACAGACCACCATTGTGTCTGAATTGAAAATTGAGCGAATATGGCTTGCAATGCCATTTAGCACCTGACAAGCAAAGGACCGTGTTCCAAAATTGGGACAGCCAGATTAAGAGAAAAGGTTTAAATTTTTTTCTTTTTTTCAAAAGAAGATAAGACATTAAAGATTTTTTAAATTTTTCCTTTGACTCTCCATAGTATCAAATTTGGCGGTTTGTTAACTCCACTTTCCATCAATCAATTTTTTATTTCACCCTTGCTCACCTGGGCAGAGGCCTTAAAGAGGGCATTAACATGATGTATTTTTGTTTTAAAGTCGTCTAGTTTTCTAATGCACAAAACTACACATTTTTCCAATACAAGGTAACAAAAGAAAACCTCGTACACGTGTGCCATATGCAGGGAAAAAAAACCTCTTACAACTGTGTCATCAATACAGAAAAATAAAAACTCTTACACTCTGGGATAAATACGAACAGAAAAGCAGGCATTAACAAGTTGTTAAAGCTCACCTCCATACACTGCCAGGGACAGGTGCAGAACAGCAAGGTGATCATCATATGGGTTTGTGTGGACATAGGATCTTGTGCATGATACAGACATTTTGTTTTGAAGGGAAAACAATAGTTTATGCAGCGGTAGGCTTAGGGTAAAAAAAAATGTCAGAAAACCAGATGAACATCAATGTGGTTGAATAAAATGTGTTCAAGCCTGTGCATTCTCCTTGTCTGTTCCAGTTTCATATTGATGTTTATCTGGTGTTGTTATCAGTGTTTTGTTGTTGTGTGAATGTATGTCTCAAAATCCATCAGACATTAATTGCTTGTACTCACTGATTTATCTTAATAAACTGCGACACTTTAACAGTGTCCTTTACAAAATGATTTCTCCATGAAGAAGATGATTTGATAAAAGCTATCTCACAACGAAACAAAAACATTTTGCTGCTTGAGTTTTGCCGAATTGTTGAGGGGTCAATTATCAAACCATATCTCCCATGTCACCTCTATTGTTTAAAGTTTCAATGGAAAAAACACAAAAGAGGAAGAGAAAAAACGCTTTTAAAAATGGAACAAGTTTTTCTCGATACATCACTTGTCACATCGTCCTCCTTTTTTTGTCCAAGCAAAGCACGTATGCTATTCCTCTGTATCAAGTTACCTCCCGTGAAGGATCTTCTGTAAATTAACTGCAAAACTGTCATTGTATAGTATATGCCACAAAAAGTTATCAGTGACTATTTATCTTTCATCACATCATCACCATCACCACCATTATCGTCATCATCACCATCATTGTCGTCGTCGTCGTCATCATTCATCATCACGATCATCATGATCATGACCATCATCATCATGACCATCATCTGTCATCATCATCATCATCATCATCATCTGTCTCCATCGCCACTGTCATTGGTTAGAGTTCCCCATAAGGCCATCAGAGTTCGCCATCTTTCTCTGATAGGTACAAGCAGAACATGTCTGCCAACTTTGAGGGATGTATTCACAGAATGACAAAACAATGCAAAGAAAAATCAAATAAGCGTCATATGGAACTGAAAAGGCACAAACAAACAAAGACATACAGAAGTGAAAAGGCAAAAAACAAACACAGAGCATGCACTACACACATGCACTCTCACAAGTACACACACACACAAACACAACCACACACACACACACCACACACACACACAACCTCTCTACATAGACCATGATTGCCTTCAGAACAAAGTGTGTGTATCACATACAAGATCTCAGTCCGTGTAACCTCATTGATAATCACCATCCATTTTACATCTCTGCATGGCTGTAAACTATTGACACTGTGTAGGTGAGCTATCACAACCTAAGTCCTTTTCTTAGGCTGTTTGACGTGGTAAGATTAAATCGATGATACAGGAAATAATTTTTTTCATAGAAAACAACAACAACAACAAAATATCAAACCAAAAAAAAAACCTGCAGTCAGATGTATTCTGCTGAAATAGATTATGGCAAATATGGTTTTAAACGTCTGTTTAAGAAAAATGAATCAACATCAACATCAACAACAGTAACAACAATGTCCATAGCCTTGATCTGTATCTGTTGTAATAACAGTTTCGTTGTGATCTTCTTCTTCTTGTTCTTCTTGTTCTTCTTCTTTCTTCTTCTTCTTCTTCTTCTTCTTCTTCTTCTTCTTCTTCTTCTTCTTCTTCTTCTTCGTTGTGTCGTCGTCGTCGTCGTCGTCGTCTTCTCTTCTTCTTC
>CM060338.1:46401261-46403761 GCA_030674155.1 Stramonita haemastoma | reverse complement strand
TGAAAACAATTATATTACTTTTAGACATATTAACTGTTAGTTGAGCTTTCGATGCTGATCTTTGTAAACAGTTAAGCTGATTTTGAAGACCTACAACAGTTTCAGATATCAATGCAACGTCATCAGCGAAAAGTAAAATGAACAATTCTAAGGCATCATCCTGAAAAGAAACACCATGTCTTCCAAATTCAAGAACTTCTCTAGTTATTTCATTGATGAATAAGGAAAACAAAACAGGGCTGCACACATCCCCTTGCTTAACACCAGTAGTACAGTTGATACAATCAGTTATAGCACCACCACATCTAATCCTAGCTTTCACACTATTATACATGCTCATAATACAAACAAGTAATTTACCAGAAATTCCATTTTTTACCAAAATTGGCCATAGGATACTTCTATTGACAGAATCAAACGCCTTCTGAAAATCGATAAAGGCAACATACAACTTACGGTTTAAACTAAATTGTTTCTGTACACATGCAAACAATGTGAATATATGATCTATTGTTGAAGAGTTGCGCTTAAAACCAGCCTGAAATTCGTCTGTTATGTTATTTACTTCTACCCATTCCTGAAGTCTATGATTGATAATTGAACTGTAAAGTTTACTTGCAATATTACAGATCGATATACCTCTATAGTTGTTCGGATCTTCAGTATCACCTTTCTTATACAAGGGAATAACAATTGATTCAGACCAAGCTGTTGGAAAAATACCTTTATCAAATAAAGCATTAAATAAAGTAACAAAGAAACTGATAACCTGGCTACACCTAACAGAATTCTTTAAAAATTCTCCAATAATACCATCAATACCTGCTGCTTTTTTATCTTTTATTTTCCTTATGGCTAGAAGAACCTCATCTTCAGCAATCGGACGATTAAATTCCCAAGCTTCATCTCTTATTTCATTTTCATCAATTTCATCAGCATGCATACTTGCAGAATCTTTTTCAAGTAAGTCTCGAAAATGCCGATACCAAGTATCAGTATCTATTGTGTTATGGGGCTGCTTTTTTTTAGAAGAAATGTTGTGCAAATTGTTCCAAAAAGTTTTCTGATCATTCATTGAAAGAGTCAATTCATTAATCATAGACTCGTTATATTCTCGTTTCTTTCGCTCTAAAAGATGCTTATACTCACGTCTAGTTCGACAATAATTATCTCTATCTTCTTTTGTTAGAGTACGTCTATATTTTTGTAGCAAATTACGGACAGATTTCTTAAGATTACTACATTCCTTATCGAACCAACTACATACACTACTAATTTCACTGTTTTTAAAAGTCTTTTTCATACATTCAGCCGCATCTTTAAGACAACCATTGAACAGACTAAGTGCAGTGTCGATATCTGAATCAAGGTAAATAATCGCCTCATCCGATCTACTCTGTATGTCTTCTGAGTACAACTTATCAAAAAAATCTTCAGAACAATTATCATTCCATACATATTTTTCCATGGTATATGATTGCTTACTTTTTGTTGACTTGTTAGGGTTATCTTGAGGGAACTCTATATAAAACTCTACAGGCATATGGTCTGATTCTAACCGTTCACTCACCATGAGTTGACAATGATCAATAAACATAAAAAATAAATCACAAGATACAAGAAAATAATCATTCACACTACTACCAGCATCAGAAATAAAAGTATAACGACCAACAGAATCACCAGAACAAACGCCATTTAAGATATGTAGATCTAGGACCGTGCACATGTTGAGTAACAATTTCCCATAATTATTTAATTTCTCATCCTCTGAATTTCGATCCAGTCTAATAGGATGACTGTCACATGTAAATTCAACATCGGAACCAAAATTCCCACAAACATGAGATGTATTAGACGTTCTACTATTTAAGTCTCCACATAACAGCAAATACACATCATCTGAATCAATCAAATAATCACATAAAAAATTTTCCAGTGACGATATACCGTTATCGATATCATAATGCATATAATATGGTGCACCCTCTGGGGAATGTAAGTACATACAAGTAATACATCTTTCAGTGTACCAAATAAACACTTGTTGATCCGAAACACACACGTGTTATGAAGGGTGGTTTTAATTTGTTTTACATACTGACAAAGACTCCTTTTAATCAGACAAAATAACCCCCCCGGATCGTCTCCCTTGACTTGACAATTTCAGAGCAGGTACACAGAACAACTCGTACTCTGCAAAACAAATGTTTTCAAAATACTCAACAAACGTTTCAAGTAAACACACAAAATCAAACGAACGTACATATGAAACAAACTCATTATCAGACATTTTGTTCAACAGACCATGGACATTCCAACTCAAAAAAGAAAACGGAAGATTTTCATTTTTATCATTTTCATTTATATTTACAAAGCTATCTGTTGCCCCCTCTGTGCCACCAGCACGTGCATCACCCCGCCATTCCTTGCCACCTGGCATGGAAGGACCAGCGCTGTTTGCCACTGTCTCCGCCATGGCAGAGCTAGCGTCACGCTC
>CM060338.1:46386261-46391261 GCA_030674155.1 Stramonita haemastoma | reverse complement strand
AATCCCATTGCGTAGACGGGAAGTCTGTTTTTTCTCCAGTTTCGTTGGCTGACTGGAGCAGTTTTCTTGGAAGAGATCGTTTTTTCTTTCTAAATCTGAATGTCAGTCTCCAATTTGTCAGTATATGGGTGCTTCCTCTTACATTGTTGACTATGTGGGACTTAAAATTACATGGTATTATAAGTTGTAAGAAATAATTCAGCTACATTTTTTTGACAGTTTACTGGGGGGGGGGGGTATTTGTTTATTTTTGGATGATTCAGGCATGTTTATAAATTCCAACTTAGCCTTGAAATTAATTTGGTTGAATGCAGAATTCAATTCTGTGCAAAAGTTGTACACATGTCAATGTTTAATTGTTGGTAGTTTAGATGCTAGATTTTTTGTAAATTATTACCCCATTTGGGCAAAAATCCTTTGGCAGAGCAGATTCAGGTATTGGTTCTTTATATGGGCAGTCAAAGGTCAGTAGAAATTAATAGGCAAATGTGTTCCATAACCTAAATGGTCGTTGGGAAGTGAAGTGTCAAATACCTGTTAAGAAAAAAAGGAATAGGAAATTAGGCAATCAAATAGGCTTTCATTTTGTTTGAAGTAGACAGACTTGCTCCAAAATCCTAAAAACATATTTGTTGTCGAAAATATCCTAGTCATGAATGTTCATTGCTGTTGTGAAATCTGTTTTTGCCACCAGTAACGTATCGGGTCATTTCAGATGTAAATTATTTGGCAACAAGTTTTCCAGTATTGTGAGTAAATCTGTGTAATGATTTGCCAGGGTAGACCATTCCTGTGTGGTATCAAGTACATCAGTCAAGTTTTGTGGTAGTTGTAGGTCTCTATTTATTTTATATTTCACAAAGCATTAGTGTTGTATAGTTTGAGAGAGAGAGAGAGAGAGAGAGAGAGAGAGAGAGAGAGAGGGGAGAGAGAGAGAGAGAGAGAGAGAGAGAGAGAGTAAAGGGGGTAGTTGTGGGGAGGAGACATTAGGTTGGGAGGAGGGGGAAGGGGAGGAGGTGTTTAGTATTGGTTGGGATACACATTTAGAGCAGTGGGGACACAAAAAGAGGGCTGGCTGGTAGACTTTTTTTATACATTTTTTGGGTGGGGCTCATATTTATTAATGGATTTTAAAATGCCTAAGGCCTGAAATATTTTGACAGGTAAACTGAAAGGATTTAAAGCTCCCTGCAATTGCCAGATACAAACCATTTATTTCTTTATTATCTAAAATTTTATTTCAAGGATAATGGAATCAGTGCTCCTATTTTTTTTTTACATCCAGTCCCTGTGTGCACGTGATTATCTGTTTCAGACTGGCACACGATGACCTACTCGTCTAAAACGGGGTCCAGGTTTTAATATTCGCCTAGCATTGTGTCTTTAGCTACATACCAGTTGTCGACCTGTTATTGTGTCCACATGAATTATAACATTCGGACAGACCATCTGACAGACAACCCTTACCCCATATTAACTTTTAACGCTAACTCTTAACAATAACCTCAACACTAACCCTGGCCCCACATGTGGACACAAAAGGCAGGTTGATAATGGCATATGCTGACACAGTGGCAAAACATTATTTCTTCAAAGTTGGTAGGAGGATGGGCGCGAGAATTTTTCGAAAAAGGATGCTAGGAAGGGGGAGGGTGTTATAAAGTTCTGGTATGTAGTGATGGGGAAAGAGGTGTAAAGACTGAGGATGGGGATAGGGGACAGGCAAACTTCTGATTAGCTTCAGGGGTGGGTGGAGGTGGGAGCCTTTTAGAAAAAAATTTGCATCTAAAACAGAAAAAGGAGGGTGTTGGGTTTAGAGTGCAAGATGGAATAATCAGTTGAAGGGTGTGCATTTTAGAAGAGTATAAACAGAAGCAGGAGACACTGGTTTTAGAATGAATTAATAAATAATCTTGGGGGTGGGAAAGAAGGTGCTGGGAAACTGATAATGCATTACAGAAATGGGGCGTTATTGAAAAGCACGGGTAGAGGGTCTGTTCAGGTGTGTGTGTGTGTTTGATAGGATGGTGTGACAGGGTTACCTAAGGAATGGTCTACCTCGGGTATTTAATCATCACCAGTGTATGCTATATTGTGCAGCCTTCCAAAAGTTGCACACCCATTGCTTTTTTCAAAGGCTGGAGATGTAGGAAGTATTGGAATGTCACATTTAGAAAGAAATTGCCGTATTTTGATTTGTGAAAAAAATCAGCATGTATCTTGACCTTAAATTCATTTTTTCTTTTTGTTATTGGGGTAGGGGATAGCTCAGTGATCAGAACACTCACTTTCCCCAAGCTAAGGTTAAGCCAGCATTGAGCACGGTTACCAAGTAGGTGAGTAACCATTTGAGCGTCTTGGCTTCAATAGTAGCCCACCTGTAAAATAATGAATAAACTAGGTGCCCACTTTAGGGACAGGAAAAATAAAGCAGCCAGGGAGAGGAAATGGGCACCATCTTCAATATGCTGGCCCCTAGATAAGCTGAGGTTTCCGTTACCTCCCTCCCCAACGACCATCTAGGTTATGGGAACACTTTTACCTTTTATTCAACAAAATGTATGATAAATGTTTGTCTTTGTCATAGTAGATTGATATGATGCAGATGTTATTGTCCTGTTCCCCGATTTCCTTGTCTTTTGCTTTGCTGTAGCTCAGGGACATGCTCGTTACCCAGGTCATAGCACTCCCAGCCCATTGATAGACTGCTCCATCTGCATCTCTCCCAGCAGTCTTGGATTTCCATTTGTCAGCGAAAATGTATTAATCACAGCCTTTTTTTTGGTTTATTTAAATCTTAAAAGGAAATTAAATAGAGACAAAAGGTTTAAAAAAAATGACAAAGTTTAGAGGCCCATTGTAACGTACTTTTTTAAATGAAGACAAACGGAAAAAGATAAACCAAAACAAATATGAACAGGGGAAAAGAGGTTGGAGCCCCACAAAAAACTGGTTGTAATTGGCAAGGCTAAACTGACAGATTTCACATCAATCAGCGCTAATTGCTGCAGGATTTCTTGTCGGCTTTTCTCGGATTTGTCGAACCTTTCTACTGTATCTGTTCTGTACAAGAGTGTTTTGTTGCAAGTACGAAACTTCACTTCAAATGTGTATTATTCCAAAATTCCAGTGTACCAAAATGTGATATAATGTATTCTAGCAGATCCTGATAATGCAGTGTGGTACAGGTTTTGGGATTTTTTTATCCCTTTTTGCTAACTTATGTGCTTTTAGTGCTTTTTTTTTTTTTTTTAAACCCTGGGTTGTGTGAAACTAGCAATCTGAGCAGTGTGGTGTTTGTTTTAGTGGCGGTCGTAAACCGTAAACAAGTATTTGTATGAAACCCTTTAAATGTATGAGTGCTTGGGGGTTTTGTTGCTTTAACTTTAAGAATGCCAAGAATGCTGGACAGTCAGTCTTGCATGTAAAGTACTTGCTCTCTCAACTTATCTCCTTTTCTATCACATATTTTGATATTTTGTATGTAAACATTTACAATAGATTTCTTGGACTTGATTATGAAAAAACCCATGTTCCTTTCATTCTTCCTTTTTTGGTTATCTATTTGAAGTACTGAGCACAAAGTGAAGTGATTTATTGCTGCCTTTTTCCTTTTCATTGTGTCTGGTAGAATGTGGGTGTTGTCAATGGTGGTGTAAACCAACTCTACTTATAAAACATTGCAACATAGCCCGACGCTAATAGTTTTTGTAGTAACTTCATGATTTTGCTCCTGAAGCATTTGCCTGTATTGGGCTTATCTGTTCCCCAGCTGTAAGGGACACGAGTTTGTTGTGTGGTGTCTCTTCCACCATTAAGTTGCTGTTCACATTTTTCCTGCAAAACAGCAAGCTAGTACCACTAGACTATAATAATATGTGACCGGTAAATCTATTTTCTTCCAAGCAGAACAATGCCTTTCTCGAACGAGCTACGGTGGTACTTTTGCTTGTTTTTTTTCAGTAATAGCGTGTTTTGGTATTTGATGTTTCAATATAATTGTTTTGGTTTGATTTTTTGTCTTTATCTGGGCAGTTGTGTAACTGGTTTAATCGCATGTAGCCATTCCAAGGGGGGAGGAGAGGGGGGGGGGAGAGAAGAGAGAGAGAGAGAGAGAGAGAGAGAGAGAGAGAGAGAGAAGAGAGAGAGAGAGTGAGAGAGAGAGAGAGAGAGCGCTTGGTATTTGATGTTCAATAGTCTGTATGTTTTGGTTTGATTTTTTGGTCTTTATCGGCAGTTGTGTAACTGGTTTAATCGCATGTAGCCATTCCAAGCATTGCCCATATTGTTCACCTTCAGATGAAGGAGGTGTATGTGTGGAGAGAGAGAGAGAGAGAGAGAGGAGAGAGAGAGAGAGAGAGAAGAGAGAGAGAGGAGAGAGGAGCTTGGTATTTGATGTTCCAATACATGTTTTGGTTTGAATTTTTTGTCTTTATCTGGGCAGTTGTGTAACTGGTTTAGTTGCATGTAGCCATTGCCCATATTGTTCACCTTCACAATGAAGTATGTGTGTGGGGAGGGGGAGGGAGGGGGGATGGATGGAGAGGGGAGAGGAGAGAGAGGAGAGAAGAGAGAGAGAGATGAAGAGAGGAGAGAGAAGAGAGAGAGAGAGAGAGAGAGAGAGAGAGGAGAGAGAGATGAGCAGGGCATGGTGTATGGGATGCATTTAGCCAAGTCGACGAATGTTTCTTTTACTAAGTGCAATGTGTTTTGTTTTTCTTTAACTTTTTTCTTCTTAAAAATGTGTTATATGTATCTTAACAATTTATATGTGCCTTGTCGTATATGTTGTAATATTTGTGATTGGCATACGACCATTCGTGCAGTGTGCGTACGTGTGTGTGTGTCTGGTGTCTGTGTGTGTGTGTGTGGTCTGTCTGTCTGTCTGTCTGTCTGTCTGTGTGTGTGTGTGTGTGTGTGTGTGTGTCTGTCTGTCTGTCTGTCTTGGTGTGTGTGTGTGTGTGTGTGTGTGTGTGTGTGTGTGGGCGCGTTGTGTGTGT
>CM060338.1:46375960-46378460 GCA_030674155.1 Stramonita haemastoma | reverse complement strand
TAATTATCTCTATGTTATTTCTTTTTCCCTTGATTTGCTGTTGAGTTTTTTGTGTGCTGACGTCTGTCTGTTTGTTTGTTTGTTTGTCTGTCTGTCTGTCTGTCTGTCTGTCTGTCTGTCTCTGTGTGAGACAGCAAAATATAGTATGTGCAAAAGCTCGTAATGTTTTGTGTGTGTGTGTGTGTGTGTGTGTGTGTGTGTGTGTGTGTGTGTGTGTGTGTGTGTGTGTGTGTGAATTTATCTGTACTTTTATATCGAGGATAATGGAATAAGCACTCATGTGCTTTTTTTCATTTTTTACATCTGGTCCCCGTGTGTATGCAGTTTTGTCAATGTTGTTATCCGTTCCCAACGGCACACAAAAAATCTACTCTTTCGGAAAAAGAACATGTTTCAACTTGTGCACAAGATGTTCTGCATACGTTCGCACACAGAACCTCGGTTTATAGTCTCACCCGAAGGATTTTTGGAGGCAGTGGCGTCAGCACTGATGTTAACTCCAGGAAGATTTCATCCCTTGCACGGATTCGAACCGGGTAAGCAGATCACGAGCGCAATGCACAACATTCCAACCAACCAGTCTATCACCCCCCCCCCCCGACTCCTATCTACGGGCATATGTCAGTCTATTTGCATTAATGTTTTGCTCTTTGATATTTTTTGTGTTGTTCATGTAATGTAGATCTAGTAGAAAAAAGACTTGATAAAATAAAAGTTGAATGCGTTATCTCTCAGATTCATGTTTGAAATCATCTACAGCTGTGTTGATAGTAGGATTCAAGGTAAAGGTGTCCCATAACCTATGTGGTCGTCAGAGACCTCAGCTTCTCTAGGGGCCAGCATGTTGAGGGCGGCACCTATCTCCTCTCCCTCGCTGATTTACCTTCCCTGACCCTAAAGAGGGCAGGTACCCATTTACAGCTGGGTGAAACTGGGGGACTGTACCGAAGCCAAGGTGTCCAAACGGTCACCCATCCAATTGGTAACCACGCGCGATGCTGATTAACCTTTGATTGGGGAAAGGGAGTGTTCTGACCACTGAGCTATCTCGTTCCCTCGATAGTAGGATTATGTTTTGTTCATTTGGCTGTAACGATGTCACCTACTTTAGGTTAGCAATGCTATCAGACAACAGGAGTCAAATAAAAAAATATATAGCCTCTATTTCTTCTTCCCTTACTACGCCTTCAAGAATGTACCACTGCAAAGTTTGTTTGTTTTCTAATGAAATAAAGTGTATGAAGAATGTTGAGTTTGAATCTGAATGTCTAGCATGTTGTACCTATTTGTGTGCGAGCATGTATCTGCGTAAACGTGCTTCGTTTGTAAACGTGTGTGTGTGTGTGTGTGTGTGTGTGTGTGTGTGTGTGTGTGTGTGTGTGTGTGTGTGTGTGTGTGTGTGTGTGTGTGTGTGTGTGTGTGTGTGTGTGTGTGCGCGTGCGTGCGCGCGCGCGCGTGTGTATGTGTCTGCCTGCCTGCCTGTCTGTCTGTCTCTGCTTTTCTCTCTCTCTTTATCTGTTTGTATGTGTGTCTCTGTGTGTGCTTGTTTGTTTGAGTGTGTGTGCTTGTTTGTTTGTTTGTTTGTGTGTGTGCGCGTGCTTGTTGTTTGTTTGTGTGTGTGGTGTGCGTGCGCGCGCATGTGTGTGTATGTGTGTGTTGTCGATAACCAATGTAAATTTGTATACTGGTTGAACAAGCGTGTTTATCAAGAATTTTGATAGGAAAACACACACACACACACAAACACACACACACACTACCCCCTCCCACCCCCACACCCCCTCACACCCACACACACACTACCCCTACCCCGCTATCCCTAACCCTGCTACCCCTTCCTCTCTAACTAACCGCACACCCTGGGTGTTCTCTCTCATCACCAAGACACAGCTGACCCGCGGGTCACACTGTAACTGGCGTTGCCACACCTCCCCCTCCCCCTCCCTTATCTGGGGGGCCCTGCGGGTCTGCACAATTAGCCATGACTTACACCCCCACACCGCAGTCACGCCACTAAATAATTATGCAGCAAGCAGCAGCAGCATCAACAGCAGCAGCAGTTGTAGTGGCAGAAGTTGCAGCAGCAGCAGCAGCAGCAGCAGTTGTAGTAGTAGTAGTAGTAGTAGTAGTAGTAGTAGTAGTAGTAGTAGTAGTAGTAGTAGTAGTAGTAGTAGTAGTAGTAGTAGCAGCACTAGCAGCAGAAGTAGCAGCAGTAGTAGTAGTAGTAGCAGCAGCAGTAGCAGCAGCAGCAGCAGTTGTGTAGTAGTTGTAGTAGCAGCAGCAGCAGCAGCAAGCAGTAACAGCAGCAGCAGCAGCAGCAGCAGCAGCAGCAGCAGCAGTAGTACTAGTAGTAGTAGTAGTAGTAGTAGTAGTAGTAGTAGTAGTAGCAGCAGCAGTAGTAGCAGCAGTAGCAGCAGTAGCAGCAGTAGCAGCAGCAGCAGCAGTAGCAGTAGCAAGGAAAACATCGAGGCAGCCTAGTTAGGCTGGCCTACACTACACC
>CM060338.1:46353142-46360642 GCA_030674155.1 Stramonita haemastoma | reverse complement strand
GCACAATTTTTTTTTCAAGTGGTTAGCATCATGGTTGGGTGTTGTGTACATAGTCTATGTATCGATGTTTGATCATCTAGATCTACATGCTGTCAGAATGTTCCATATTTATAGCTGTAAACGAGCGTATTGTCCAGTATTGTCATGTGGTATACTATGTTTACATGTGTATCATCTTAGGGGGTTGTTTGAAGATTGTACTTGTAGCAGTTATCGGAATGATTCTGTAGGAACCACATTGCTCATTCCTTTGTAGATCATTAATTTTCATGGTTATTTTGTGTAGAGGTTTTCTCTCCCTGTGTGAGCTCTTTGGGTCGTTTTGATGTGTTTTTTTCTTGGCTGGACGTATAGTAGGTCTCTGATAGATCGCAGCTTGATTGATTCCAATGATTATAAAAATATTGGATGATGTAGTGCTGGGTAGTTATCATTTTGTATACACTAAATTCTGCCTGAAACAGAAGAAAAAATTCTGGGTAACCTTAGATATTGCTCACTTTTTCCTTTCCTTTTCTTTTAATTTCTTTTCTTTCTTTTTTTCTGTGTTTTTTTTTAATTTCCCCCATTTTCATCATTTTCATCCCTTATCTCCAATTTCTGTTTGGATTTTTTTTTTAGTTCATTTTATTTTCTTTTTTGTTTTTAGTCTACACTTAGACCCCCATCCAGCTGCCACCTCTCAACGGGTTTAGATTATCGTCATTATCATCATTCCCCCTTTTTATTTATTTTGTTGTTGTTTTACTACACCTGTTTATGGTATTTTCACTGTGAGACAGACACCTCAGTATTCTCTACACTGTCAATGAGCCTGTCACAAAGCTCAGGTAGGTAGGTAGCTTAGTATGGTGGCAACATTGACAGTCACTTGAGTCAGTGCACACAATGACACACACTGAGCTTATAAAAGTCTGTTATCCTCCATATAAAATAATAGAAACATAAATAATAATAATTATTATTATTATTATATAAAACCATGGTTGCTGGTGGATGATTGTTCACGGTACTTTAATAATAATGATAATGAAAACAATGATAACAATAGTAATAATAATGATGATGATAATAATAATAACAATAATATCAATGATGATGATAATAATAATAATAATAATAATAATAATAATAATAATAATAATAATAATAATAATAATAATAAATGATAGTAAAAATAATCATGTTTGATTGTTACTGGAAGTTGACACTGAGCGGCGGTTATGACATGTGACTGACTGTCGTCTGAGGATTGTGTTGGTGTTATTTTCTGTCGCCTGAAGGTTGTGTATAGTTGTACACTTTACCACTGCGATTGTCAGAGGATCAATGTAAAGAAAGTACTGAGATAACAAGGAGTGCACACAGCAACAAAACTGATCATGACTGGAACTAGCATGGAGCTAGCTAGGGAGTCCTGACATTGGTGTGATTGTCACTTGAGAAGTGTGCTAGACTACTGAGCTATTACTGTGATTTTTAATAACTTTAATGATTGCGCCGCCGAGGCATAATTGCACACATTAACTACACACATTGCACACATTAACAATAGATCTAGTATTAAATTTTGTTACGGGAACATTGCACTAACCGACTTTTTTTTTTGCATTGATGTATTTTTCACTGAAATATTGTGCATAATCCATTTTTAATAGTTATTGTCATTGTCATGGGATGATTGTTCATAACTAAAACAATCGTATAAGACTGCTGAATTTTAGTAATCTTAAACAATCATATTCTTTTTATACATTTTGTTCTTATATCTTTTATACACATTTGTTACCTGTTAGATATTTCAAATTCACATATATTTGTGTTATCACGACGGCCCAGAACCACAGCAATATGATTACATTGATTGTCAGTTGATCCTGAAGAGTTTAAACAGATATCACAATCATCATGATTGATTACACAAAACAAAGAATAATCATTCCACTCATTGATGCTTGACCATGCAAGATCATGACAATTGGATATAACAAAACACTATGATATTTAATTAAATAAGGATGTACAATTGTTGCACATACCGGCACACACATGAATTTTTTCTGTTTTTGAGATAATGAAATGTTTATAATTGAATTATTAAAATGCACACGGCATCCAATGTTCACACCCGTTGCCACAAAGTGCAGGGAGTTATGAATAATGACACACATTGTCAAATAATAACACCTCGCCATACATGAATTGAATTGTGACACAGGTAACACACTCGTGTCCACATTGTAGAATGGCAAACAGTTTCAACGCCGCTAAAGTCAACATTACTACACAAAGATTCACACGGACAATAGATGATTGTAGGACACCAAGCTCTCTCTCTCCCCATCTTTGTAGCTTTGTGATTGAACTTACACAAAGCTAGTGTCTTCATCATCATTCTGATTCAACCTACCTACCGTTGGCCGCCGCTCTTTCTCCATTTCTGGTCCATCGATCTGGAATGACCTCCCTCTCTCCCTTCGGTAAAAGCCTACCTATGAAACGTTTAAATCCAACCTCAAGACACATTTATTTCAAACCTAAGATTTTCGCCTTCAGTTTTCATCTCCTATCTGTCTCTGCCTTCAACATCTGAAATTCCCTTCACCCTGCCAAAGTGTAGAACCATTATACGTGTGTGCACATTGTGTGTGTGTGTGTGTGTGTGTGTGTGTGTGTGTGTGTGTGTGTGTGTGTGTGTGTGTGTGTGTGTGTTTAAAACTATCAATTGTTATTGATTTCTTGTGTGTTGTATAGGTCGAAGACAAGCCTTTGGTTTGTTATTGCAAGATATAGCGCTATATAAATTCCATGTATTATTAATATTATTGTTATCATTGTTGTTGTTGTTGTTATTGTTATATTGTTGTTGATGTCGTTATTATTTTATTATTATTATTATTATTATTATTATTATTATTTTTATTATTATTATTATTGTTGTTGTTGTTGTTGTTATTGTTGTTGTGTATTATTATTATTATTATTATTATTATTATTATTATTATTATTATTATTATTATTATTAGCTGATGTCACGCTCTCATTTTTTATTTTGTTTTATTGACAGTAATAGTGAAGTAATGTCAAAGTCAAACTTTTTATTATCAGATGGTACATTGAAAAGCAACGCAATTGCTTTTTTTTGATTTGCATCAAGCCATCCATATAAGAAAAAAAATCACATATGCATATACTTATGAGAATAAAAACCTAAACAAAAATAAGTCATGCAAATGTCACAGATAATGTGTAGGCTGATTGCCTTGTTTCTCAAATACACACAGATACATGATGTGTGTTTTATCTCACAGAGATCGCAAGCTTCATTAAGCACATCATTGACCGTTACTGTGTACCATTTATTCAGCAGAGACTGAGAAGCTTAGTTAATTAAGCACATCCATTTGACCGTTAGTGTCCTACACACTTATCCCTCTATCAAGGGCTACAAATTTACGCACTGTTTGACAATAAATTATTAGTGTTACACACTTATTACTCTATAACCTCAAAGTTACACACCGTTTGACCGTTAGTGTGTTACACACTTATCACTCTATAACTACCAAGTTACACACCGTTACTGTAACCATGACACTAACTGCCTACCCTTTACAGATTGTCGGAGCTGTTTTCTTTATGACGACAATCTTGCTGAAATGATGCAAAACCACACACACCCTTTATGCCGTGCTTCTTGGTTGCATACAGTTACAAATTGATGACACTCAGTGTCACATGCCTACACAGACTCGTGTTACAATCACTGGGGTTGGATCACATATAGCTAGGCAGTTGCTTGCTTGGTTGCACAGCTGGGGCAAAATACATAGTCGGCTGCATGTACATACATACACACACATAATTATATATTTTACTATAAACACACACACACACACACACAATATATATTACCATAAAACATACACATATTACACTGGACACTTAAAGTGAAAAGACTTTAAACTGAAGGCTATAACTACTACATATTTTACTTATACTATAATATAATAAATTATATATATAGTATATATACTATATATTATTATATATATAATATATAATATGCCTATCATGTGGTGTGTCTGTGTGTGCATCTATAATGATCACCCAGTTGTGAACAGACATTAAACCAACCAAGCTGATAACTGTGTAACTAGCTCCGTGTGATCAAACAACAATGATTCCAACAGGAATCTGGGAATCATAACTGACGACAGTTGCTTACTTACAGGAGAGAGAGAGAGAGAGAGAGAGAGAGGAGAGAGAGAGAGAGAGAGAGAGAGAGAAGAAGAGAGAGAGAGAGGAGAGAGAGAGAGAGAGAGAGAGAGAGAGAACATAACAGGACTACTTCAGTTTCTGTGTTATACACACAACTGTATCGACATTGCAGATACACACACATACACACAAACACACGCACGCACGTACGCACGCAAGCACGCGAGCACACACACACACACACACACACACACACACACACATACACACACACACACACACACACACACACACACACACACACACACACAACACACACAACACATACACTTGACAAAATTGTATGCACACGGGGACTGAACGTAAAAAAAAAGCACATGAGTGCTTATTCCATTATCCTCGAAATAAAAGAATAAAATATAAATAAATAACAGAGAGAGAGAGAGAGAGAGAGAGAGAGAGAGAGGAGAGAGAGAGAGAGAGAGAGAGAGGGAGGGAGGGAGGGAGGGAGAGGAGAGAGAGAGAGAGAGAGAGAGAGAGAGAGAGAGAGGAGAGAGAGAGAGGAGAGAGAGAGAGAGAGAGGCAAATGGATCATCACTGTCATTGATTAATAGCAAACAGTTAAAAGTTGTATGATGATCACGTTTGCTTGTTAAATGAGAATCGGACTCAGAGTTATTGCATTGGTGGTCATTGTAAACACCACACACACACACACACACACACACACACACACACACACACACACACACACACACACACACACACACACACACAGCTCTGCACAATCTTTGCACTCAACTGCCTGGCATTTGAAAAATAGCAGGCAGGTCCAGCCATCGCTGCACTGCGCTGATTGTCACTTTAGGATTACATTACACAGTAGTACAATCATTGCACTGTTTGTCGCTTTAGGATTACATTGCACAGTAATAATATTACAATCATTACACTGATTGTCCCTTTAGGATTGCATTACACAGTAGTACAATCATTGCACTGTTTGTCGCTTTAGGATTGCATTGCACAGTAATAATATTACAATCATTACACTGATTGTCGCTTTAGGATTGCATTGCACAGTAATAATATTACAATCATTACACTGATTGTCGCTTTAGGATTGCATTGCACAGTAATAATATACAATCATTACACTGATTGTCCCTTTAGGATTACATTACACAGTAATAATATTACAATCATTACACTGATTGTCCCTTTAGGATTACATTACACAGTAATACAATCATTGCACTGTTTGTCGCTTTAGGATTACATTGCACAGTAATACAATCATTGCCCTGATTGTCGCTTTAAGATTACATTGCACAGTAATACAATCATTGCCTGATTGTCGCTTTAAGATTACATTACACAGTAATACAATCATTGCCCTGATTGTCGCTTTAGGATTACATTACACAGTATACAATCATTGCCCTGATTGTCGCTTTAAGATTACATTACACAGTAATACAATCATTGCCCTGATTGTCGCTTTAGGATTACATTGCACAGTAATAATATTACAATCATTGCACTGTTTGTCCCTTTAGGATTGCATTACACAGTAATAATATTACAATCATTGCACTGATTGTCACTTTAGGGTTACATTGCACAGTAATACAATCATTACACTGATTATTGCCTTAGGATTACACACAGTACAGTTGTACAATCATCACACTGATTGCCACTTTAGGATTACATTACACAGTAATACAATCATTACTCTGATTGTCGCTTTAGGATTACACACAGTAGTGCAATCATTACGCTTTCCAGTACTGGAGAACTACAGAAAACTACACTGCACTATAATTGCTCTGACTTTCCCTCCAATATCTGCGAAAGCGTTGTGTCCATGTGGAGAGAGGACAATGATAATTATGTTATTTATTTTGACAGTCCTGATAGGGCCTCTGTGAAAATAGTGTGTTATTCATTTTGACAACCCTCGTAGGGCCTCTATGGTCCGAGCCTATAATCAATAATATTAGATTGGATTGGATTGGTTGATCTATTTTATATAGATTGGTTTATCTGTTTTTTTATGGATTGGTTTATCTATTTTATATGGATTGGTTTATCTATTTTCTATTTCATATGTGAGTACGTTATAGGGTTATATGGTGTACGTGATTCAGATTTATATTCAGATTCACACTAAATCTAGTACTTTGTTGCCATAAAATAATGTGGACTTTTTTGACAGAATTGAAAACAAAATTTATATTCACCTATAAATTCAAAAGGATTTTATACGCTAAAGACGTGTCGCATTTTTACTTTGCTTTTCCTCTTTTTTTCTCAAAGTATTAATACATAGATCTATATCTAATCCTATCTGCTTGATAAATATGAATTGTGATTGTGTCGCTAATTTTTCTGTACAATTTTTACGCTTTTTGTCTCTCTGATTATAATGTTCAAGAACAAATTGTTTCTGAACTCATCATACAAGACACATTCAACCAGTAAATGAAATTCGTCTTCTATTTTTGTTACGACTCTTGACATTTTTGGCCTTCTCTGAATATAGGTTGTTTCCGTGTCTGAAGTTCCATATCATTAAACCGTGACAACGCATGCGAAAATTATAGAAAATCTTCATGTAGTTTTTGTTATCGCTGTTTAATAGATATGGTTCCACTCCGCATCCTTTAGTAACAAAATCATCAAATTGTAGTTTTGCAAATATTTTCTTCTGATAAACCCAGAATGTTCTCAAGCATTCTTGGAACAGCATAGCTGATTTCAGTGTACATCAAGAGAACTTTGGGTTGTTGTTTTTTTCTCTAAACACAGCCTAGCTCGTTCCGTGTACATCAAGAGTACTTTGGTTTTTATTCCGAACATGCTTGACTCTGTGTTAATCCAGTGTTCACAGGCATAAGGCTGCCACAAAAAAATGGATATGATATTTATTATGTGTAGGTAGGTAGGTAGGTAGGTGTGTGTTTGTGTGTGTTGTGTGTGTGTGTGTGTGTGTGTGTTGGTGTGTGTGACTCTGTGTGTGTGTGTGACTCTGTGTGTGTGTGTGTGGTGTGTGTGTGTGTGTGTGTGTGTGTGTGTGTGTGTGTGTGTGTGTGTGTGTTGTGTGTGTGTGTGTGTGTGTGTGTGTGTTGTGTGTGTGTGTGTGTGTGTGTGTGTGTGTGTGTGTGTGTGTGTGTGTGTGTGTTGTTGTGTAAGTGTTCAGCTGCTGTAAGCGCTGTGCATTAAGTTCCGATGCAAGATGGTACCATGGTACGCTACAAAAGGAAATAAAATAAA
>CM060338.1:46343142-46345642 GCA_030674155.1 Stramonita haemastoma | reverse complement strand
TTGGCAAGACAGTGCCTTTCAGATTACGACAAAATATGCAAGCAGCCTTTAATGATGATGATGATGATGACGACAACAACGACAATTATTATTATTATTATTATTATTATTATATTATTATTATTATTATTATTATTATTATTATTATTATTATTATTATTATTATTATTATTATTATTGTTATGATGATGATGATGATGATGATGATGATGATGGTGATGATGATAATGATGATGATGTTGATGATGATGATGATGACATAAAAAGTTGACAAATATTAATGATAATGATGATAAACAGTCCTTTTTTTTGCAATTGTACAATTGTTTTTGGCGATGTTTGTTTGCAAATTAAACTTTTCTTTTTTAAATTATCGATGAATTTCCTTATGGAAAATAAACGTATTTGCAGAAGATTTGTCATACTTGAAACTGTTTTGGAAAAACAGATGTTATCATTATTGCTGCATATGAACGCATACCTGCTAGTTGTCAAAGTTAGGCCTGCTATTTCTTCCTTTTTGAATAAGCTTTATTTAAACCTATTATTATTATTATTATTATTATTATTATTATTATTATTATTATTATTATTATTATTATATTATTATTATTATTATTATTATTATTATTATTATTATTATTATTATTATTATTATTATTATTATCACCACCATCATCATAATCATAATCATAATCATAATCACCATCAAACTCATAATCATGATAATGATTAAAAAAAAAAAAAAAAATGTTAGTAATACCATCGAGTTGAACTGATGAGCAAACAATCAAGTGATGCATATTCGTAGTTTTGTTTCATTTAAAAAAAATTTAAAAAACAACCACAAACAACACCACACAAAAACTTTCCGTTACTGTGTAGGGCCTGTTGACTTGTCGGGTGGGAAGGATAACTTTCAAACACAGATGTGTGTGTGTGTCTGTGTGTCTGTGTGTCTGTGTGTCTGTGTGTGTTGTGTGTGTTGTGTGTGTGTGTGTGTGTGTTGTGTGTGTGTGTGTGTGTGTGTGTGTTGTGTCTGTCTGTCTGTCTGTCTGTCTGTCTGTCTGTCTGTCTGTCTGTTTGTCTGTATGTATGTCTGAATGTGTGTCACTGTGTCTGTGTCTGTGTGTTCATACGGTAGCCAGCTTTTTTTCTCTCTTTAATTGAAACAAAATACTAATTATCATCCGAACTCTTTGTGACACAGATGCACATTTGTAACAACATTATGATCGCCGATATCCTTCTCTAACAATTAGTATTCAATGTGGGTTTGTTTTCCATGTTTTGTTTTTTGTGAATAAGACATTACAATCAAATTTACCACCTTAAATTTCAAAAGAACTCAGTAACTAAGATGGTGTAGCAGTTATCGTTTCCGTCATTCTTGCATAGGATACCCCCTCCCTTCACCTGTCCCGTAGGCCCGCGGACCGTGGGGGCACCACTGGAGTCGCAATTTGATGACCCGGGTTCGATTCCCGTTCGAGGGGTTTTTTCCCCTGGAGTTAACATCAATGCTGACCTCACTCTCCCCAAAAGTCCTTCGGATGAGACTATAAACCGAGGCCCCGCGTGCGAACGCACGCAGAACATCTTGCGCACACGTTAAACCCTTGTTCTACTTTTCGTAAGAGTAGGCCATCGTGTGCCGGTGGGAACAGATGACAAGATTTACAAAACTGCATACACACCGAGAATGGATGTAGAAAAGCACACGAGTGCTTATTCCATTATCCTCGATATAAAAGAATAAATAAATGAATGAATGAATAAATAAATAAATAAATAAATAAATAAATAAATAAATAAATAAATAAATAAATAAAGTTTTTGCAAGGATAAGAAATAGGAACATACTAATGTTAATTCAAAAGTACAAAGAAAATAGGAACATGATAATGCTAATTCAAAAGGAGTTTTCATCATCACACAGCGATGAAAGATGAAGAACAAGAGCAAGAAGTAAAATTTGAAGAAAAAAACAACTGAATAATGATTACATTTTTTTAAAGAAAAGAAAATTCTATTCGGAAAACAGGCAGTGATGTTACTTTCTCCTAGCGCTAGATTCAAGAAGATTTTATTTTCTCGGAAAGAGAAAATTTGAGTGGCATGATTATTAAAATTTAAATCATAAGACACACAGAAAACAAATAATATACATATTGAAATGAAATAGCATTTGACCACGAACACACACACACACACACACACACACACACACACACACACACACACACACACACACACATACACACACACACACACACACACACACACACACACACACACACACACACACACCACACACACACACACACACACACACACACACACACACACATACACACACTGGTTCTTTTCTTAAATGTTGGTATCCATATGGGTGGAACGACCTGCTACGGAGGGCGGAGGACCGTAAGGAGTGGAGGAGGCTGGTTGCAGAATCTTCAGTTGTGCCCCCACGGTCCACGGGACCACGGGACAGGTGAAG
>CM060338.1:46335642-46338142 GCA_030674155.1 Stramonita haemastoma | reverse complement strand
AACAACAACAACAACAGTGCACGAAAGTACCCTCGTACAGAGAGAGAGAGAGAGAGAGAGAGAGAGAGAGAGACGAGATGAGAGAGAGAGAGAGAGAGAGAGAGAGACGAGAAGAGAGGAGAGAATGTGTGTGTGTGGGTGTGTGTGTGTCTGTGTCTGTGTGTCTGTGTTCAATTTCTTTTAACGTCTGTTCACAATTGTGATATTAGACGGAAATGTGGGAGAGAGAGACAAAGACAAAGAAAGACAGAGGGGAAGGGTGTGTGAATGTCAGGGGAAGAGGGCGTAGTTGGTAATGTATGGAAGATGGAATTTCAGAGGATCAATAGGGCCTACACGTGGATTGATAAAAACAAAAAAAAAACCTTAACATTACTTACCTAATAAATACAATGAACAAAAAGGAAAATGCAGTTTAACAATTCTTAAAAAACAGTAATTCCAAAGAAAAATGTGAGGTAATTTCACCTGAGAAAAAAGTTGTCTGTGTGTTGTGTGTGTGTGGTGTGTGTGTGGTGTGGTGTGTGTGTGTGTGTGTGTGTGTGTATGTGTGTGTGTGTGTGTGCGCGCGCGTGTGTGTCTGTGTCTGTGTCTGTGTCTCTGTGTGCTCGCGCGCGCGCTCGTGCGTGCGCGTTCGTGCGTGCATGCATGCATATGTGCTTGCACACCCATATGTATCTCTCAGTGCATCCTATCTACATAATTATCTCTTTTCAACCAGTCTTTGAACAGTACTGGCACAAGAGAGAAATAAAAATAAAGCGAGAGAAGCAGAAGAAGAAAACCGGATGGTAGGTAAGGTAAAGTATTAATAATATTCTCCTGGGACCCTGGTAACTAACTATTTCCTCTGGTCTTCATCAGGGCCGATGAAACAAGACACTGACTGTATGTAGCTGGCTGATTTAACGGCGCGTGAAGGTCATACATACACGGCTTTGGAAGAATCGGCTTTATTAGGGTGTTGGGGGATGTGACTGTGGTCTGTACTATCTGTCCTATCTGTGAGATACTGTTCATTTAACGCTGAAAGTGGCTTGGTTGGGTGTGGATGGGTGTGTGGGGTGGGGGGGGGGAGGTGGGGATGAGGGAGGGTGTCCTAGTTCCAGTTTCTGACTCATTTGTCTGAATAACAATGAAAGAAGAGTCAGGTGGTGTGTCTTGATTGTGTGTGTGTTGTTTTTATTTTTTTCTTTTATATCGAGGATAATGGGATAAGCATGTATGTGCTTTTTTTCATCCAGTCCCCTGTGTATGCAGTTGTGGAAATATTGTCATCTGTTCCCACCGGCACACTGTTGTGTGTGTGTGTGTGTGTGTGTGTGTGCGCGCGCGCGCTCGCACGCGAGCATGCGTTCGTGCGTGCGTGTGAGTGTGTCGTGCGTTCGTGCGTGCATGAGTGCGTGTGTGTGTGTTACTTAATTAAGGGGTCACCCAGTACATGGACTCTGCCTCACTACTCCCACCTGGGATTAAAGTCACTGTGACACTCTCCCTTCCCTCCACACTGGATGAGAGGTTTGCCTGCAGGACCGTTTGCAGCATCTCGCCACATGGCTGCCATACTCTGACTTCAGAGGAGTTTTCTCCTTGCCCAGAGCTTGTCATAGAGAGAAAGAGAATAGCAACATAACATTTCACAACACTAAACACATTTTAATGTAGGGTATCGCAATCTGATTATTTCTTTGCGGTGGGAACAGCTGACAAAATTTAAAAAACACAAGCATACTGGGACTGGATGTGGAAAAAAAAAAAGCACACGAGTTTTTTTTATTCCATTATTTTTTAAGGAAAAGAATTGAAAGAAAAGTATTGGAAATGACTGTGGAAGCTTTTTGGTTGTGTGGGTAAAAATGTAGTGGTTTTTTTTTCAACTGCTTAATTAGCAGAAACAAAAGTTAGCAGGTAGACGAGAAATCACCACAGCCATGTGTAATAGTGAACCGCTTTAAAAGCAGTTACTATCTTATTTATCTACTCATTTATTTGTTTATTTATCTATTTATTCATGTATCTATTTATTCATTTATCTGTTGTTGTTGTTTTTTATTCATCTATTCATTTATATATCTATTTATCTATCTATTTATTTATCTATTTCGAGGATAATAGAATAAATCACTCAGGCGCTTTTCTAAATCAGCCCCCGTGTGTATGCAGTTTTGTCAATGTTGTCACCCCAAAAGACATGTAAGGCACGTAACGCCAGTATGTCAAAGCTTCCTTCATACACAGCCCATTATGCACAACAAGGGGAAAACAAGGCTGCTACACGCCCCATGGTGTCCATATTTTAAAAGCTAATGAACGACCACACGCAAGCACAGATCAGGTACACACTCGCACGCATGCATACATACACACATACATACACACGCGCGCGTGCGTGCACAGAATATCTTGGGCACACGTTAAACCTGTTCCGCGTTTCCGAGGAAAAAAATAGGCCATTATTTTGTGCTGGTGGGAACAGATGACAACATTTACAATAATGGCA
>CM060338.1:46325642-46330642 GCA_030674155.1 Stramonita haemastoma | reverse complement strand
ACACACACACACACACACACACACACACACACACACACCGTTATCCTCGATATAAAAGAATAAATAACTATAACATGAATAAAATAATAAATAAATAAAAACACACACACACACACACACACACACACACACCCCACACACACACACACACACACAAACACAAACACACCACGACATCTAAATATTCACGTTAAAGAACCCGTAGATGTATCTCTACCACAAACGTACATTAAAGGTTTACTACCAACAAATGACATTGGAGACTGAAGTTGATCCAGCAATGTGCTCAATGGCAGATTGTGTTGACGGGGAGAGGGTGTATGTAGCGTGTATGAACCGTTCCGCGCGCGGTGTTCCATCAAAGGGGAAAGAGGAGACCAAGAAGAATGACCCCTGCTTGACCTGACTGACCCATCTGCCGCAATGCTGCTGTCCATCCAGCCATCGGAAGACTGGACACCGCTTCTGTTTCTCAAACAATCCTTATCCGTTTACTGTCTTTCTGCCTGTTTGTCTGTCTGTTTGCCTGTCTGTTTGCCTGTCTGTTTGTCAGTCTGCTATTTGTCTGCCTGTATTGTCTGCCTGTCTGTCTGCCTGCCTGTCTGTCTGTCTTTTCTCTTTTGTTTAAATAGTCATCAATGTATCAATATATCTAGTTGTGAGATTATGTGGTTGAATATTATATCTGTCTCCTTCCTTTAACTCATAGGTTGAACTTTTGTTGTTTGTTTGTGGTGGTAGTTTTTACGGGGGATGAGTTGCTATTATAGAGTCTAATTGTTTTTCCTTTTTTATTTGGATTGTTATGGTTGTGGTTTTGTTTTTTTATTTATTTGTTTTATTTTTTTGTTTGTTGATTGGTTGTTTTTTGTTGTTGTTATTTGGGAGGGTTGTTGCTGTTGTTGTTTTGTTGTTGTTGGTTTTGGTTGTTGTTTTTTGTGGGGGGGGAGTTGGGGCGGGGGGTTGATTGTCCCTAATCAGGGCATGGGCGGGATGAAAAAATGTCTGTGAATGCTTCTCTGTCACCCTTGAAAAATAAAAATTATTCATCCATTCATTCTGTCTGCCTGTCTGTCTGTCTGCTTGTGCGATCAAGAGCAGACTTGGCTGTGGTTGTCTTTTATTTCTCTTCCTCTCTTCTCCTGTCTTCTTTGCCTTTCTTTGAGTCCTTGAGGCAATACGCTACAGAGTTTGTTTACCAGAGTCTTCTTTTTGTTTTGTTTTGTTTTTGTTGGTTGGGTGCCAAAATGTAGTTGTTGCAGGTGGTTGAATAGTTCGTTCTGTAATACTCACAGTTCTCGGGGTTTGTGTATTGTGGTGCATCGTTTAGTTTTGTCTCGTTTCGTGTTGTGTTGCATTGTTTTGTCTCGTTTCGTATTGTGTTGCGTTCTATTGCATTGTTTAATATTGTGTTGTATTGAATTCCATTCCATTCCATTAATTGTGTATCACCATGTGTAGTGTAGTGTAGTGTTGTGTAGTGCAGTGTAGTGCAGTGTAGTGTACGTGAATGCGTGTGTCTCAAACCAAGAAAGGATAGATCAAGAGTACTTGTTTCCCTCTGTAAATGCCCAGTGAGTAAGTAAGCTATCTGGATGATCCCTGAATGAATGACAAGACAGAGAGGAGTTGAAGGGAAAGGAGAGGAGAGGAGAAGAAGAAAAGAGAAGAGAGGGGAGGTAAAGAGAGGATATGAGAGAAGAGAAGAGAAAAGAAGAGAAGAGAAGAGATGAGACAAGGGGAAACAAGAGGAGAGGAGAGGACAAGAGAGGAGAGGAGAGAAGAGGAGAGGAAGGAGACAACAGAGGACTTGTGCTGAAAGAGACTGATGCAGAAGGTGTGTCTAAGTTGCCAATTCTCCCATACCTTGCAGCGCTTCCTTGTACGAATTACCGCTTTTTGCGGAATCTGATATAGAGTTCAAGATCAAGATTGATTTGTTTTGTTTGTATCTGTCTGTCTGTTTGTTTGTCTGTCTGCCTGCCTGCCTTCCTGTCTGTCTGTCTGTCTGTCTGTCTGTCTGTCTGTCTTTGTCTGTCTATCTCTCTGTCTCTGTCTCTGTCTCTGTCTCTGTCCTCTGTCTCTCTCTCTCTCTCTCTCTCTCTCCTCTCTCTCTCTCTCTCTCTCTCTCTCTCTCTCTGTCTCACTGTCTCTCTCTGTCTCTCTGTCTGTCTGTCTATCGGTCTCTTTCGGTCTCTCTCTGGTTTCTCTCGGTCTCTCTCGGTCTCTCTCGGTCTCTGTCTCTGTCTCTCTCTCTAAATGTTCAGTGTTCTCTCTCTCCAAAGTTACACATGTGTACGAGACAAACACACACACACACACACACACACACACACACACACACACACACACACACACACACACACACACACACACAGACAGAGAGAGAGAGGGGGGAGAGAGTAAGAGAGTGAAGGTGGTGCTTGGGGGAAGGAGGTAGGCACTTTCAACTACGATGAACTTGACCTCTTTGCTGAAATACCAACCTATTTTTAAGAAAAGGAGAAGAAAAACAACAACGAGCACAAACAGCAATGGTAGATAATAAATCTGAGACTGTCCCGGGCAATAAATCCTCTGAAATATCAATAGCGAGAAGCAGAAGAGAGAGCAGTGAGGAAACTGGAGTCGACAAGAACTAGCTAGTAAAAGTCAATGGAGGACAGGAGGGAAGGAATCATAAAGAGTGTGCGTGGGCCAGTGAATAAATCTGAGGCCTGACTTGCCTGGCAAATAAGTCTTCTGCTCACCGTCAATACTGGATGGATGGAAGAAAGCCAGTGGGGAAAATCAATGATTGGGTGAATGGGAGAGATGTGATAGGACCCTAGAAAAAAAATACAACTAGAATGCGACAATTAAACCAGGTAGGATTTAATGATGGTTATGTTTATTCAGGAGGTCTACTTTAATAGCTAGGGTGTGTTGTGGGGGGGGGGGGTATGTGTGTGTTAGTGTGTGTGTGTGTGTGCGCGCGCGCGCGCGCGCGCACGCGCGCCCTCCCTGACTGAAATGAACTTCGGATGAGACTATAATTCGAGGCCCTGTGTGCGAGCGCAAGCAGAACATCTTGCGCACACGCTAAATCCTGTTCCGCTTTTCGTAAGATAGGCCACTGTGTGCCAGTGGGAACAGATGACAAGATTTACAAACTGCATACACACGGGGACTGGATGTAAAAAAGCCCACGAGTGCTTATTCCATTATCCTCTATATAAAAGAATAAATAAATAAATAAATGACTGCAGGCACTGCCTTTTTCCATCTTCTTGTCTATTTCCCTCTTTGACAGTCTTGGTCTGTAGACAACAGCAGACAGATATACAGCAGACCTGTGGAGAGATATTGCTTCAAGCTGTTTGAATGCAGTGCTGCATCACAGGAGAGTTTTTCATCGCTTTTTTTCCTGGACCTTGTGACCGTTTCTAAATCTTCATTTCCTGTTATCCCTTTATGAATATGGTAAAAGGTAAAGGTAAAGGTGTCCCATAACTTATAATTATGGTCGTATGGGAGCGAGGCATCAGAGACCTCAGCTTCTCTAGGGGCCAGCATGTTGAGGGCGGCGCCCATCTCCTCTCCCTCGCTGCTTTACCTTCCCTGACCCTAAAGAGGGCAGGTACCCATTTACAGCTGGGTGAAATGGGGGAACTGTACTGAAACCACAGCGTGCAATCGGTCACCCATTCAACTGGTAGCCACACTCGACCCTGCTTAACTTGACTTGGGGAAAGCAAGTGCTCTGACCACTTTAACTATCTTTGCTGGAGACATGAGGGTTTTTTTTTAATACTTCCAATATTTGCATTTTTCTATAACATTGAATATGGATGAGTTTTAAATGACATTTGGAAACAATACCATAGCTGAACAACTGTTTCCATGTGCTATTTAATTCATCCGGCTATATGAGGAACAGTTTTGCTGATTATACATTCTAAAGTCTTTGATTAGGTTTTCCATGATTATCATTTCTGGCAATTAAGTTATAAAAAAAAAAAACATAGTACATAGTCTTCCTTCTTGCTGGAAACCTGAGAGGTTTTTTAAATACTTCCAAATATTTGCATTTTATCCATAACATTTTATTTTACATCTTTTTTCAATTTTCATTCAAAAATGAAACAGACAAAAAGATAGATATGAAATCCATCTACAACATTCCCATTATCGCATTTTGCACAACATTTTTCATTTCCCGGGGGGGGGGGGGGGGTTGAGAATGAGCGGTATGGAGCAGCGAGACTCACAACACAAAAAGGAGGCAGCAAAAAAGGGAAACAATCGATTTTGTAATCGTTGTCTTACGGCATGGACTGGCAGCAAGCACTATCACTCAGAACTGCTACAGCCAGTAAAAAAAAGATCTATCGATCTTGGCTAGCAGCAGCAGCACAGGGCAAGACTTCAAGTGGTGAGTCAGGTTACCGTCTGATGGCCTGCCAGCTTTGATGCTGCCCACTGCCTCGCAACAGTGAACCGGGAATGCTGAATGCCATGAAGCACGGAACCAGACAAGACCTGGCTACAATGCACAGACCACAAGACCGAGACCAGGTACACGATTACTGAAGACAAGGCAAGACCAGGTACAACGATTACTGAAGACAAGGCAAGACCAGTACACGATTACTGAAGACAAGGCAAGACCAGGTTCAGTGATTACTGTTGCCGGAAACAGGTTTTGGTCATCAGCACAGATGGAAGACAGCAGCAGAAGACAGGCTATCATGTCTACAAGGGTCTTCCTTGTGGAGCCCTACTGATACTTCACCGTCAACATTTGTCCCCTGTTGTTAAATCTTTGAGAAAAAAGATTAGAAAAAAAGCTTTTTTTCGTCTCTTTTCTTTTTTCTTTTTGGGCAACATTTGTTTGTTTTCTTGTCTTTGTTGCCGATGTCACTAGCAACACAAAACAAAGCACTCAACAACAACAACAACAACAACAACAAGAACAAAAATGAGATGGACAAAACAAAAAAAAATCAACTGTTTTGCAG
>CM060338.1:46313142-46320642 GCA_030674155.1 Stramonita haemastoma | reverse complement strand
CACACAACAATACATTGTTATGTAACAAGAAATTCAAGAAAGAAACGCACACGCAAGAACACAAAACAAATAAGCAATATCAATAACGATAACCAAAGAAAAAAGCAAACAAAAAGTAAGAAATGAAAACAAAAAAGGGAGAAAAACAACAATAGAAACTTTAGGTTCCTTTTTTCGTTCCCCCACTACCAGAGCTCTGAAGGTCGCCAATGGGGAGATTTCGGCGTATGAACGACCGTTACAGATAAAATTACTGGATAGGAAAAAGTACAAAACCAAAACAAGTTCACTCCAGGGACAAAGTGATTTTTGTAGACACAACTCCTTTGTCAATAGCATACACTTAGTGTGGTGATAATTATGAAGTCTCCGATCCACTTTGCCAAATCCAGTCACTGTCCATTTGAAAGACAAGACACATACCATTCACAAAAAACCACTGAAGGATTTGTATTTATTATTATCATCGTTATCAGCATTGTAATAATAATTACAACAAGAACAACAATGATAATAATGATAATGATCAGAAGAACAAGAAGAAGAACAAGAAGAAGATTTTTTATCTAAATCATTTTATTTTGTGGATAATGACTAAGCAAGCACGTGTTTTTGTCTGAATTTTTTGTTTACACCCAGTCCCTTTATTCAAATGGTTTTCTGTATTTTGTCACCCGTTCCCACCAGCATACTGTGGCCTGTTCTTCCGAAAGGTGAAACAGGTTTTAACAAGTGTGCAAGATGTTCTGCCTGCATTGGCACACAGGGACCTTGGTTTATAGCCTAATCCCAAAGACTTTTGACGGTGTGGAGTCGGCACTGATATAAACTTCATATTTTGACCCACTCTACGGAAAAATCTGGTCCATAATTGTTTTATTAGTTGTTCCATGGAGTCGTTTAGATACATGTTACATGTGTCAAGGCTTCAAAGCATATGGGATACGGGATCAGTATGTTGATGGGATTACTAATTACTTCATTTAAACAAGATTGTATTCAGAAAATCATACGCATCATACAATTGAGCATCAATAAACTTGAATGCATTTCGCTTCACTTCCCTCTATTCTTCCTCGTTACATTTCTGGACAGAATTACAAAATCTGCATAAAAAGCAGAACTTTCCGAGCGCGGATTGGGCTGATCAGCCATCTCCGCACTCACCGATGATGACCTCCCCACCCCCCTCCAGGATGATCGGATGGTCCTCGTCGCTCCGACGGACGAACAGTACACGAAATCTGCACAATTCAGTGACATTTCGGACTGGGCTACAGGATATAGTTTTGATTTTGTTTTGGGAGGGGGATGTATAAAAGAACCAAACCACCAGACATTTAGCGCACAAAGATTGTATGGTAAGCTGCAGCAGCAACTGCCGTGTCCACCTGTCAGCTACAGCAGTAGGGACCACTAATGTATGCACCCTCACCTGTCTCCATCCCCTTCACAGATCAAAGGAGCAATCATCCCACAGATTTGCCGTATGCATTATTTACCTTAAAGACTCTTTCTAACACAAACACGTACACGCACACGCACGCACACACGCACACACGCACGCACGCACGCACACACACACACACGCGCGCACGCACACACACACACACACACACACTCACACACACGCACGCACGCACACAGGCATGCACATGCACATTTTCTCGCACTCTGCCTCATTCTTTACGATCATTTTGAAAAGGTCCATAGAATTGTTCATTTTGCAATGAATGGACTTTAAACCATTGAGAAAAACATACACAAATAAAGATCGAGAGATAGAGACAGACAGACTGCTAGAATGAGTGTGTGTGTGTGTGTGTGTGTGTGTGTGTGTGTGTGTGTGTGTGTGTGTGTGTGTGTGTGTGTGTGTGTGTGTGTGTGTGTGGAGAGAGAGAGAGAGAGAGAGAGAGAGAGAGAGAGAGAGAGAGAGAGAGAGAGAGAGAGAGAGAGAGAGAGAGAGAGAGAGAGAGAGAGAGAGAAGATGCAGAGACAGAGACAGAGACAGAGAGAGACAGAGAGGGAGGCGCTGGGGTGGGCTATTCAGCCATAATCCCCATCACAAGGTGGTCCACAGTTGATCGGCAGATAGTTCACCATCGGCATCAGTTAGCTAGGCTATAAGGGCCGGGGACATTCCTCTTGTCGTACCCTTACCGGGCGGGATGCGTAGTGCCCGCTGTTCCCCTCTGCTTATTCGAACTCTAACTCTAGGGGGACGGGATAAGCTAGTGGTCAGAACATTGCGCTCGCAATTTGAAGACCCGGGTTCGATTCCGGTTCGAGGGGATTTTTTCCCCGGGAGTTAAGTAAGTAACATCAGTGCTGACTCCACTCTCTCGAAGTCCTTTGGATGAGGCTATAAACCGAGGCCCCGTGTGCGAACGCACGCAGAATATCTTGCGCACATGCTAAATCCTGTTCCGCTTTTTCGTAAGAGTAGGCCATTGTGTGCAGGTGGAAATAGATGACAAGATTTACAAAACTGCATGCACAAGGGGACTGGATGTAAAAATCACACGAGTGCGTAATCCATTATCCTCGATATAAAAGAATAAATCAGTAACTAACCCCACGGATCAGCTCAGTTTTGTACACGTTGCATGCTGGAAAATGTTCGAGTTGCCACCAAACGCTGACGTGAAAGAAGGGATCTTTACCGTACATAATTAATCTTTTGCACTTTCATACATACACAAACAAGGCATTGGCGGGTCTGTACTTTCAGTTGACCTGGGAGATCGGGAAATATCCCCACTATTCATTCACCAGACCCCGCCACCGCCGATATTCGAACCCAAGACTTTATGGTCCCACGGGATTAAAGTCAAACGGTCTGAACCATTGGTTTTGGTGTAGATTGCTGGTGAAAGAAAGGAGTGTGCTCTTCACCAGAATCCATACACACGGGGACTGGATGTAAAAAAGCACATGAGTGTTCATTCCATTTTCCTCGATATAAAATAATAAATGAATAAATAAATGCATAGATAAATATATGAATAAATAAATGAATCCCAGCTGAGGAAGTTTGCTGAAAGAATCTTCTGCTTTCATCTTGGGGGACACAAACACACACACACACACACACACACACACACACACAACGCACGCACGCACGCACGCACGCACGCACGCACGCACGCACGCACGCACGCACGCACGCGCGCGCGCGCGCGCGCACACACTTCCTTGACCCTTTTTCTGTTTGTTTTTTTTCATTGTCTGAAAGGTAATAAAGATCATACATCATAAAGGTGGGTGTGGAATATTTTATGCGCTTATGAGTCATATAATATATTCATTGATTATGCATTCCACACACATTATTACCAAATCATTATGCTTACCGCGCATTACCCGGTAAATCTACATAATGTACGATCATAACTCCGTTTGATAATTATCAGGAAGGAATAAAGAAATCGATGTACAACAAAGAGGGTCCCCGGAAGTGCATGCATTGTGATGGTAAGTATTTCCGGTGTCAAATACTTCCTGCCTCACTGAATGAGCCGTGGAGAAGCCTGTTGAGCCGTTATGTGCCGCTGAAGCGTGGTGTCCTGACGAGCTTGTATGACAAGTTATGTATGTTTGAAGTCAAAACGCCACCCAAAAAATAAAGAGAGACAAAATACAGGCACGCAGTTTTTCTAGTTTACATTTGGTTTGGATTTGAACATTTTGTGTTTTCGTTGCTGGTACATATTGATAGTATTGACTGTTATAATAGAACTTTTTTCTGCGCATGCCACGAACAAACAAACAGCTAACATAGCGAAAACAGCTATTTCAGCCATTTTGAGGTTAATTAATTCACGTGCTCGTCGTTCGGCCATGGATAGCACAGCACTATGCATTAGTTTCAATTCCTGTCAAACTACAGCACTATGCCAGAGTTTCAATTCCTGCAAACTACAGCACTATGCCATTAGTTTCAATTCCTGTCAAACTACAGCACTATGTCATTAGTTTCAATTCCTGTCAAAATACAGCACTATGCCATGAGTTTCAATTCCTGTCAAAATACAGCACTATGCCAGGATTTTCAATTCCTGTCAAAATACAGCACTATGCCAGATTTCAATTCCTGTCAAAATACAGCACTATGCATTAGTTTCAATTCCTGTCAAAATACAGCACTATGCCAGGAGTTTCAATCCTGTCAAAATACAGCACTATGCATTAGTTTCAATTCCTGTCAAAATACAGCACTATGCCAGTAGTTTCAATTCCTGTCAAAATACAGCACTATGCCATGAGTTTCAATTGCTGTCAAAATACAGCACTATGCCAGGAGTTTCAATTCCTGTCAAAATACAGTACTATGCCATGAGTTTCAATTCCTGTCAAAATACAGCAATATGCCATGAGTTTCAATTCCTGTCAAAATACAGCACTATGCCAGAGTTTCAATTCCTGTCAAAATACAGCACTATGCCAGGAGTTTCAATTCCTGTCAAAATACAGCACTATGCCAGGGGTTTCAATTCCTGTCAAAATACAGCACTATGCCAGGAGTTTCAATTGCTTGTCAAAATACAGCACTATGCCAGAGTTTCAATTCCTGTCAAAACTACACACTATGCCATGAGTTTCAATTCCTGTCAAAATACAGCACTATGCCAGGAGTTTCAATTCCTGTCAAACTACAGCACTATGCCATGAGTTTCAATTCCTGTCAAATTACAGCACATCATGCACAGTTAAACACGTCTAGCTGGTCGTGTTCCATTTCAAAAGTAAAAATGGTTTATACGCACAATTAAACCAGTCATCTGGGCTTTTTCTATCTCAAAAGTAGAAATATTGATATTCATAGTTTAAACCACGCACTGTGTCCTTGTTCTAATTCAAAAGTAGAAATAGTTTAATGCATATTTAACCACAGCCATTGTGGCCTTGTTCTAATTCAAAAGTAGAAATAGTTTATATGCATAGTTTAACCACGCCATGTGGCCTTGTTCTAATTCAAAAGTAGAAATAGTTTATATGCATAGTTTAACCACGCCATGTGGCCTTGTTCTAATTCAAAAGTAGAAATAGTTATATCATAGTTTAACCACGCCATGTGGCCTTGTTCTAATTCAAAAGTAGAAATAGTTGATATGCATAGTTTAACCACGCCATGTGGCCTTGTTCTAATTCAAATAGAAATAGTTTTATAATGCATAGTTTAACCTCACGCATGTGGCCTTGTTCTAATTCAAAAGTAGAAATAGTTTATATGCATAGTTTAAACCACGCCATGTGGCCTAGTTCTAATTCAAAAGTAGAAATAGTTTATATGCATAGTTTAGCCACGCCATGTGGCCTTGTTCCATTTCAAAAGTAGAAATAGTTTATATGCATAGTTTAACCACGCCATGTGGCCTTGTTCTAATTCAAAAGTAGAAATAGTTTATATGCATATTTTAAACACGCCATGTGGCCTTGTTCTAATTCAAAAGTAGAAATATATATCTAGTTTCCACAAGCAAATCTGTTCACCTACAACTGCTGACTGGATGCAGAAATACCGCCAAAAAATGGGCTAATGTTCTGCTTGAATACTTAAACAGTGTTGTGAATTTTGTACAAATAAAAGTTTGTGAAGTGAAATGGATTCTACTTTCGATTCTCTCTGACTGTTTAAGGGGGTGGTGGTAGTAGTGAGGGTGGTGATGTTAAGTTAAAACCATCTAAACTAAAAGTAGAGCCATGCATCACCTTCACCTGTACCTATCCCCCAGTACCGCGGACCATGGGAGCACCACTGAAGATTTTGCAACCAGCTTCCTTCACTCCTCGCGGTCCTCTGCTTTCCGTAGCAAATTGTTCCACCCAAAGCCTGTCCACTCTCTGATGTTGTCGTCCCATCGTTTCCTCTATCTACCTCTCCGTCTCCCTCCCCTTACTGTTCCCTGTATGACATCTTGGCCAGTCCAGATGTTTATGTGCGTCCACTTTACCACTTTAGCTTACGTTTTTTCACTGGTCAGGAGTCAGGTAGTGGTGGAGGCTGTGTCCAGTTCATACCCTCCAAACAGAAACCTAAAGCCAGGCCATACAAAATTAAACGGATCATTAACTCTGTGTGTGCGTGTGTACATTCAAATTTGCTTAAACTATTGTCATTCATTGCTTGTGTGTCGTGTAGGTCGAATGCAAGCGCTTTGATTTGTTTTTGCAAGATATAGCGCTATATGACTTCCATGTACTATTTCTATTTTTTGTATTATTATTATCATAACTGAACAGATGACCACGCTGATAATGGGCCTAAAGACAATGTTATTTATTCACCTTGATAATTGGCCATTTATTTCATAAGCTTGTGGTCATTCTGACGATGATGTCCTGGCATAGCTATTCAGTATAATAGTCTAGCGCTATATAAATTCCATGTATTATTACTATGTTTTGTTGTTGTATGTTGTTGTTGTTTGTTGTTTTGTTGTTGTTTTATTTATTATATATTATTATCATCATACATGCTGAACAGATGACCACGCTGATAACGGGCCTATAGACAATGTCATTCACCCTGATAATTAGCCATTTATTTCACCAGCTTGTGGTCATTCTGACGATGATAGTCCTGGCGTAGCTATTCAGTACTAGAAGTGATGGATCATGCTGTACGAGTGTTGAACGTTTGCTCAGGTCACAGTTGTTGTTGTTGTTTTTATCCGTGACCATCGAAACGATGAAAATTAAACGAAATCGTTGACCCAGACCAAAAACTGGGTCAGTTACTAATGTCAACTAATTGCTAAGGCCTACACTAAAATGTTATGTCGTAAAATGTTCTGTTGAGATTGCCTTCTGCAATGACAAGCTCTTAACATAACACAGCCTGCATTTTCCTTTATTTATTTATTTATTTATTATTCTTTTATATCGAGGATAACAGAATAAGCAATCATGTGCTTTTTTTCATCCGGTCCCCGTGTGTATGCAGTTTTGTAAATATTGTTATCTGTTCCCACCGGCACACGATGGCCTACTCTTACGAAAAGCGGAACAGGATTTAACGTGTGCGCAAGATGTTCTGCGTGCGTACGCACACGGGGCCTCGGTTTAAAGTCTCATCCGAAGGACTTTTGGGGAGAGTGGAGTCAGCACTGATGTTAACTCCAGGAAGAAAATTTCCTCGACCGGACTCGAACCCGGGTCGTCAAATTGCCAGCGCCATGTTCTGACCACTAGGCTATCCGTCCCCCCCTTTAAATAAAAGGAGAAAAAAAATCCTATGGTGTCGGAGTATGGCTGGCTATATGGCGAGGTACTTAAAAACACACATACACGCAAATGTCTCATTCAGTGTGCAATTTCAATCTCGCAGGGATTTCCAGGTGGGATGAGTGTGTCAAGAGTGCACATTATGGGCAACGCCTTGAGTGTTAAGCTGGGGAACGCACAGAAGAAGAAGAAGAAGAAGAAGAACAAGAACAAGAAGAAAGAACAACAACAGCAACAACAACAACAACAACAACAGCAACAGCAACAGCAACA
>CM060338.1:46305642-46308142 GCA_030674155.1 Stramonita haemastoma | reverse complement strand
TGTGTGTGTGTGTGTGTGGTGTGTGTGTGTGTGTGTGTGTGTGTGTGTGTGTGTGTGTGTTGTGTGTGTGTGTGTGGCGCGCGCGCGCGCGTGTGTGTGTGTGTGTGTGTGTGTGTTGTGTGTGTGTGTGTGTGTGTGTGTATGTGTGTGTGCAAGCTATAGACAATATAAAAAACGAAATGCAGTATGATTTTATGTAAATTTGATTTTTTTTTCCGTTTTCAAGAGATAGATCTAGACCTATCTGTTTTCATCCACACACACACACACACACACACACACACACACACCACACACACACACACACACACTCACACACACACACACCCATGCACACGCACACACCCACACACCCACACACGCACGCACGCACGCACACACACATATACGTACATACATATATGCATACATGCATACATACATACATACATACACACACATACACACACACCACACACACACACACACACACACACACAACACACACACACACACACACCACCACCACACACACACACACACACACACACACACACACACACACACACACACACACACACACACACACAAACAAACAAACAAACAAATAAACAAGCAAATAAACATGCACAATTTGCAATCAAGTTTAACACAGAATGATCAGATGATGTTTGGGTGTTTTTCGTTATGTCAAGCAAGTCTTTTTTTTTATAATTATGGCAATAAAATCATTTACACACACACCACACACACACACACACACACACACACACACACACACACACACACACACACACACACACACAACCGCTATCACCATCAACACCCCTTATAAACAAAAAGTGTTATGCACACTTTGTGAATCATAATTTTATCCAACATTTTGCGTACTTGAAAAACAACAATACACATTAAAAATATTTTTTATAACTCAGAACTTGAAATATTTCAAGTTGTTCTGGTATTCACGACATATAACAATGAATAAAAATAAGATATAACAACAGGCATTGAGCAGATTCCCACTGAAATAAATATAAAAATGCAATCAATATTACGCTGAATGAATCGAAGAGATTAATTTCTAAACAGATTCCTTTCACAGAAAACCCTCAGTAACAATGATATTGGTCCACCAGTTTCTATTGTATGTAGCAAAGCATGGATGGTAAAGGTTAAAACAACAACAACAACAACAACAACAACAATAACCAAACAAACAAGGGAAAGGGGGGGGGGGTAATAGTATTTTTTTAAAAATAAAGAGAAGCCACTACCCCTACCTTTTACGCGAGAAAAAATATATAAATAAAAAAAGAAAGAAGGAAATAAAAGGTAGCAGGAATGAATGAATGAAAAATATATGAGACATCTTGCCCACTTGTTTATGGTTGATCTGATTCTGTTTGTTTTCCCGTGATTTTATTTTAATCTTGAAATAGTTAAAATGTCCTACAATGCTACCACTGAAGTATTTGTTTTCTTCTTTTTTTATTATTGAATCTTTGATAATTCATTTCCAAAATGATTGAGAAGTTGGTACCTGCACTTGTTTTTCCTCCACTACTTTTTCTTGAAATAGTTGAGTTTTCATACTTTTGTCTTCTCTATTTGATGCGATGTTTGTTCAACTACAGCCATTTTTGACAGATGTATTTTTCAGTGCGTGTATAAGCATTCATTGCTTGTCGTGCTCATTAAATCTTTTGTCTCTTGGTGCTACGTTGTTCTGAGCAAGCCAAAATAAAGCTAAAAAGATGAGCATATAAAGGAGAGCAAGATTGGGAAATGAATGTAAAATAAAGTATAAAGGAGAGGGGAAATGACAGCAAAATACACTATATAATTATACAGGCGAGGGGAAATAAAAGTAAAATAAAGTTTATCATTATAGAGAATAGGTGGAATGAAAGTAAAATAAAGTATATAATAAAGGAGAGGGAAAAAAATGTAAGATAAAATATATTATCATAGAGGAGAGGTGGAATGAAAGTAAAATCAAGTATATTATTATAAAGGAGAGGGAAATTAAAGTAAAATAAAGTGTATATCATAAAGGGGAGCAAGATTGGGGGAATGAAGTAAAATAAAGTATATAACAGAACAAGATTTTGGAAATGGAAGTAAAATAACTGTTTGCTGTGTCATGTGCGCCAAAGGCAAGAAATTGTTTTTTTTCCCGGAAAAAGAGAGGGGGGGGGGGGAGAGACCTGACACAATTTTGCTTCTTATTCAGCATTAAAAAAAACATAGATCTTAGAGTATTGCGATCAGCATTGCTTGTTGTATCTATTTCGTGTACTGTTGCTACATGTTTTGAACAAGTAACACTTATAAAAATCAAATAACACTTAAATAAAATTGTTTTTAAAATGATTGACAAAATGAGGGGATAGAGAAATTGTTCATGTATCGCCCAAATCGGCAAAGCAAAAAAGATAATACAAAACTAGAAGAAAAAAAAAACACCCAAAAAAACCAAAACAAACTTTTCTCCTTTCTCTGAAAAAACAACAGAAAT
>CM060338.1:46298142-46300642 GCA_030674155.1 Stramonita haemastoma | reverse complement strand
TTTTCTTACATGATTAATATCTTGTAAACAGTGTGCACATTTCTTACATAATTATTATCCTCTAAACATATACAAATTATGTTTCATTTCTGATTCAGTACTTTCTGTCTGTATTCATTTTCTTCTTCTTTCTTTTTTCTTTCTTTATAAATTCATTCTTTTATTTCGAAGATAACGAAATAAGCATTTAAGTGTTGTTGTTGTTTGGTTTTTTTACTTTCAATCTCCGTGGGTATGGAGTTTTGTAAAGTTTTTCATCCGTCCCACTTGCACACAATGCTTCTCTTCCAAAAAGCGGAACGGGTTTTAACGGGTGCGTAAGATGAAAAGAGCTTTCAAAAGAGTCTAGATACATACATGTGTATGTGTGGTTAACTCACCAAATGGACTGATCTAGATATCTATACCGACTCTCACTAAAGTCTGGTTAAATCGAACAAATGATTTTACTTATTTTTTGTGCGCTTTTGTTTCGAATTTCAAGATAAATTGTGATCGTTGTTTTTTTTTTAATAAGGTTGATTCGTTTTTCTGATATGTTCCCGTCATTTTCTTGCTTCTGATCAGCCAGTGTCTTCTGCGATTTGTGTGAAAATACTGTTTTAAAAATGAATAGAAGTAATAAAACGTAAAACAAAAAATAAACACGATGCAGAAAAAAACACACAAAAAGCAAAATAAAGTAAACTTCACGAACAAACAGACAAATAGCAATAAACCAGTCAACAAACCAAACAAACAACAACATCAACAAAAAAAGCCCCCCCCCCCCCCTCCCCAAAAAAAATAGTTTGTGAGAATGTATGAAAACGTTGGAGATTCAATTTTTAAATGTGATGTACTCAGCTGCGTAGGATACGATCTCTTGTGTGTTCATTATACAGTGTATGTCATATGTGAATATATTGACCAATTATTGTTAGCATTATCATTTTTACTTTAGTCGTTGTTGTTCCTTTTAAATTCTTTTTCTTCATTTTCGTGTTTTGTTGTCGTTGTCGTGTCGTTTTCATCATCGTCATTGTTGTCATTTTCGTGTTTTCTTTCTGATGCCCTTCCTCCTCACTTTCCTTCTTCTCTTCTTTCCTTTACAAAGATTCAAACAATGTTTACTTTTCCCTTTTGCATTCAGTTATCGAAAAATTAAAATCTCTAGTAGATATTTTTTATTATCTATTTATTTATTTATTCTATGTATTCTTTTATATCGAGGATAATGAAATAAACGCTCATGTGCTTTTTTTTTTTACATCCAGTTCCCATGTGTTAAAATTTTATCATCTGTTCCCACCGGCACATAATCGAAAAGCGGAACAGGATTTATCGTGAGCGCAAGATGTTCTGCGTGCGTTGGCACACGGGGTCTCGGTTTACAGTCTCATCCAAAGAACTTTAGGGGAGAGTGGAGTCTGCACTGGGGAAAAGAAGCAACATCTTCGGATAGGAGGACGTGCACGCTTCCTGCCGTTTAAGTTAATGAATGACCGATTGTGAATCCATGGCGGCAGATCGAACAAGTCTTGGTGGAAATTACTTGCCAGCTGACGAACTCCAACTCAAAATTCCAATATGTATTATCTCACAGCAGAGAGATTCACGTATTTTACAGCTAAGGATTGAAGATGAAAAGGATGAAGGAATAATTCTCTGATCATGTCATCCCTCACATCTCTGAAGCAGGCAGATATACGTTTGCAGTCCCAGTTCTATGGCTGGTTATTTTGTGATTCTTTTTTTTTTTTTTAAATTTATTTATACCCCTTTTATGTCACAGCAGATTTTTTTCTGCGTGAAATTCGGGCTGCTCTCCCCGGGGAGAGCGCGTCGCCACAAGTGCAGCGCCTACCCATTATTTTTTGATAATTGAGTTTTTTAATTTACTTCTTTACGTTTACATTTTACACCACTTTAAGTCACGGTAAATTTCTCTGCATAAAATTCAGGCTGCTCTACCAGGGAAGAGCGCGTCGCCACAAGAGCAGCGCTACCCATTATTTTTTTTTTTCTTTTCCTGTCTGCAACTGTATTTGTTTCCCTATCAGAGTGGCTTTTTTCTACAGAATTTTGCCAGAGACAAAAATTCTCTTGGTGCCATGGATTTTTTTTTTTTACGTGCGCTAAATAATTTTGTGTATAACTCATGGGACCTCGGTTTAACGTCTCATCCGAAGGCCACCATCGATGGTCTAATGGATGGGGAATAAAAAAATTTGGGCCTAAACAGGGTTCGAACCACCGCACACTTCCCACTCTGAGTCATCGCTTTCTAGACAGGCACGTTACCTCTAGACCCCGGTCCACTTGTTGTGATAGGGCCAGTACACCAAAAGGTTGAAAAAAATACAAGAATTTTATGATCTCTATAGTTGAGTAACTTTTTTTTCTATCAAACGTTTTGGATGTTTTACTTTTGGTGTTTGTTTGAATGGTTTTGTTTTGTTTTGTTTCTTTTGTTTTGTAATTGGTAGTGCTAATGGTGTTTGTTTGTTTGTTTTTAATT
>CM060338.1:46285642-46288142 GCA_030674155.1 Stramonita haemastoma | reverse complement strand
GAAATTTTGTTCGAATCGTAAACTGTACGTGGCTTTCATCGCTTTTAAGGAAGCCTTTGATTCTGTTAACAGAAGCTACTGTGGCCTATTTTGTTTAAGAATGGAATTCGGGGAAAACTTTAAATGCATTATGAATATGTATGAATTTGTACATGCTAGAGTTAGATGTGATGCATCATTAACAGATTATATAAACTGTACAGCTGGTGTCAAACAAGGAGATGTGTGTAGTCCTATTTTGTTTTCTTTGTTTATCAATGAGTTAACTTTAGAAGTTATTCGAAATGGCAGACATGGTGCACGATTCATTGATGATACTTTGGAAAAATTGTTTACTTCTTCTAGCTGATGACGTAGTATTAATTTCAGAAACAGTTTGGACTGATACACATGGAGAGAACGCCTGGGCAAAGTCTGGCTCCATTCATTTTTTTCCCTTTACATGACAAAACTTTGCAGAGAAAACCATTCTGGTCACAACGTACTCACACTCACACACACGCGCACACGCGCACGCGCGCGCGCACACACACACACACGCACAAACACACACACACACACACACACACACACACACACACACACACAACACATTCCATTATCTTCGAAATATAATATATATATATATATATATATATATATATATATATATATATATATATATATATATATATATATATATATATATATATATATATATATATATTTTTTTTTTGAAATAAATAAAAACACAAAACACACACACACACTCGCGCACGCACGCACGCACACACACACACACACACACACTCGCGCGTGCCCGCACGCACGCACACACACACACACACACACACACACACACACACACACACACACACACACACACACACACACACACACACACACACACACACACAGAGGCAGTATGGTGGAGATGAAGGTAGCTGTCGTTGAAAAGTATATACAGATATACCTGTGCTTTTTTTTTTTTTTACACCAGTCCCTGTGTATATGACGTTTTGTCAAGTTTGTCATCTGTTCTCATCGGCACACATTAGCCTACTATTCCGAGTAGCGGAACGGGTTTTAACATGTACGCAAAATGTTCTGCGTGCGTTCCCACACAGGACCTCAGTATACAGTCACATCCGAATGTTTTTTAGGGGGAGTGGAGTCGGAACAAGCGGGCTTTAGACCAAAACGCAGCACAATGGAACAAATTTTCAATCTGAGAATTCTGATAGAGAAGCATCTCCAACACCAAAAAGACTTGTACCATAATTTCATAGATTTCAAAAAGGCCTTTGACAGGGTATGGCATGACGGCCTCTGGCAAGTACTCAGGCACTTCAACATTGACAGCTGCCTAATTGAAGTCATCAAGGCTCTGTACGAGAACGCAAGAAGTGCAGTCTTCATAAACAATCACGTGGGCGAGTTCTTCAAGACCACGGTTGGGGTTCGCCAGGGCTGCCTTCTCTCACCTGTACTCTTCAACCTCTTCCTCGAAAACATCATGACAGAGACACTGCAAAACCACCACACTTCCATCTCCATTGGTGGAAGACCCCTTTGCAACCTCAGATTTGCAGATGACATTGACCTCATGGGCAGCAGCAAACAAGAACTGCAAATTCTCACAGACAAGTTAACAGATCGAGCAAGCGCATACGGCATGGAGGTCAGTACAGAGAAATCAAAGATCATGGTCAACAGCGCGAGTAATGACATCACGGAAATAAAGATGAATGGAGAAATACTAGAAGAGGTGAGCCAATTCAAATACTTAGGCTCCATCCTAACAAAAGATGGCACATCAAACAATGAAGTGAAAGCTCGCATTGCAACAGCAACATCTGCTCTAGTCAGACTCCAGAGGATTATCAGAAGCAACAACATCAGCTTCTGCACCAAATACCACCTTTACAAATCCCTCGTGATATCTATCCTCCTATACGGCTGTGAATCATGGACTCTGACAGCAGAGTTAGAGAGGAGAATCCAAACATTCGAGAACAAGTGCCACAGAAGACTCCTCAGAATATCATACAAAGAACACAAGACCAATAACTATGTGAAAGAAGAAATCAAAAAGCGTGTGGGCCCCCAAGAGCCTTTGCTCTCCACCATAAAGAGGAGAAAGCTGATGTGGTTTGGTCACACCACAAGACACAACACCCTAGCAAAAACCATCCTGCAAGGAACAGTCGAGGGCAAGAGAAGAAGAGGCCGCCAAAAGAAATCATGGGTTGACAACATCAAAGACTGGACTGCCCAACCCCTGCAACATCTCCTACTAGCCACACAGGATCGTGAAGCATGGAAAAAGATCGCTGTTGCGTCTTCTCTCATGTCCCCCCTACGTCCTTTGGGACATGGGACTGAGTGAGTGAGTGAGAGAGTGGAGTCGGCACTGATGTTAACTTTAGAGGGAAAAAATCTTCTTAAATGAGAATCGAATCCGGGTCAGCAGATCACGAGCGCATCACTCTAACCACGGGGCTCTCCCGTCCCCACACAG
>CM060338.1:46270642-46278142 GCA_030674155.1 Stramonita haemastoma | reverse complement strand
CCGCTTTATCTGAGCCAACAGTCGATACTACTGGTAACGTAACTGGCAGATCAGGTGTGTGTATGTATGTATACACACATACACATAAACGCGCACGCACGCACGCACACACGCAGGCATACGCACGCGCGCGCGTACACACACGCACGCACGCAAGCACGCCACACACATACACACACACGCACACACAGGGGGGTACGGATAGCCTAATGGTCAGAACATTGCGCTGGCAATTTGACGACCCGGGTTCGAGTCCGGTCGAGGAGATTTTTCTCCTGGAGTTAACATCAGTGCTGACTCCACTCTCCCCCACAGTCCTTCGGATGAGACTATAAACCGAGGCCCCGTGTGCGAACGCTCGCAGAACACCTTGCGCACACGTTAAATCCTGTTCCGCTTTTCGTAAGGGTAGGCCATTGTGTGCCGGTGGGAACAGGTGACAATATTTACAAAACTGCATAAACACGGGGACTGGATGTAAGAAAAAGTACATGAGTGCTTATTCCATTATCCTCGATATAAAAGAATAAAATAAAATTAAATAAACACACACACACGAACACAAACACATACACACGCACACACACACACACATACACACACACAGACACACGCACATACACACACACGCACGCACACACACACACACACACACACACACATACACACACATCACACGATACACACACAAATGCACACTACACACACACACACACACACACACACACACACACACACACACACACACACACACACACACACACACACACACACACACAAGCCAGAGATGCAGATGGCGATAGAGGCAGTTAACTCTGACATGGTTTCAGCAGCAAGGGTTAATTTTGTGTAGGCAGGAATATTGTTGTTGTGGACAGGCATCCTCTGTGTGTCACAGTTTGGAATGGACACACCGAGAAGGAAAGAAAGATATCGATTGGTGTGTAGGAGAGAGAGGGAGGGAGGGAGGGAGAGAGAGAGAGAGAGAGAGAGAGAGAGAGAGAGAGAGAGAGAGAGAGAGAGAGAGAGAGAGGAGAGAGAGAGAGAGAGAGAGAGAGAGAGAGAACTACCCTCTGTCCTATGTTCTTTGTTTATGAGAGAAATACCTTTTAATCCAAAATTTATTTTATCATTTTTGCCGAACGAGGCACATTCATTTATTGTTCTAATGCAAAATGAACAACATACAGACAGACAGACAGACAGACTGATAGATCGGACATATAGGCACTGAAACACGCCAACATAGACTGTATAAACGCCTTGGCTGTGTCTGTTGTCGCGCTATCCAATCCAGATCCCTTGCCATAGAACATAATTTGCCCAAGGAACTCCTTCCAGATCATTTGCACTGGAACATAATTTTGTCCTACGAATTCCTTCCTTATGATTTGTCCTAGAACATAATTATAAAAGGTAAAGGTAAAGGTGTCCCATAACCTGTGTGGTCGTAGGGTAGCGAGGCGTCAGAGACCTCAGTTTCTCTAGGGGCCAGCATGTTGAGGGCGGTGCCCATCTCCTCTCCCTCGCTGCTTTACCTTCCCTGACCCTAAAGAGGGCAGGTACCCATTTACAGCTGGGTGAACTGGGGGACTGTACTGTAGCCAAGGCCCCGATAAAAAAAAAATTAATTCATTATAATTATTTGAGATTTCTCTCGCCCACGGTACGGTAGCTGTGCTCGGGATCAGCACAGTCATCATCGTTATACTGAGGGATGGCTCTGTAGCCGTGGTGTGGAAGCCAAATGTCTGCAGGAGGGGATGCTGTGAACGTCTGTTGTGACCACTGTCCCAGTGGATGATTACTCTGTGGCCTTGTTCTCTTGCAGTGATGAGTCTGGGACGACAGGCATCTTCTTTAGAGTTGCCTAATTATACCTGATAGAGGAGAGTTCTCCCACAGTTTATTTACTACATATTATGACCATCGGGGGTGAGATAGCTCAGCGGTCAGAGCCCTCCCCTTCCCCCAGCCAAGTGTTAAGCAGCATCGAGCGTGGTTACCAGTTGGATGGATGGGTGACCGTTTGTACGCCTTGGCCTCAGTACAGTCCCCCCAGTTCACCCAGCTGTCAATGGGTACCTGCCCTTTTTAGGGTCAGAGAAGGTAAAGCAGCGAGGGAGAGGAGATGGGCACCGCCCTCAATATGCTGGCCCCCAGAGAAGCTGAGGTCTCTGATGCCTCGCTCCCCTACGACCACCTAGGTTATGGGACACCTTTACCTTTACTTTTTTATGACCATCATGGCGTTTGTTCCTATTTTCTGTAACCCACAACGAGCAGCATTAGCAAAATCACATTATTATCAGAGACCCTTGGTCCTATATCACCAAGTCCTGTTTCCTGACATGAAAAGCACACACATACACCTCATTGAATGTCATTTCGCGCTTTAAATCCGCGAGTGTCATGGTTGGCAGGTTACCATATGTATGTATGTATGTCATCATCAAGTTTTTATCTCTTTTATTCTGCTGGAAATTCCCTCCCTTTGCAGGACAATGCAAACCAATTTTTAGATTAGTTTTAATGTCACGAGAATGAAAAAGACTTTGAATGGAAGAGGAAGACAAAAAAAAGGAAAGAAAAGACAGAGAGAAAAAAAAAGAAAGAAAGGAGAAGGGAGAGGGGGAGAGAGAGGAAAAAGTATAAATCTATCAATGGGATGTCGCAGAAGGAGCAAGCGGCAGTGTGAAGAACGATCATGGTGGTGGACAGAGAGAGAGAGGGGGGGGGGGGGGGGTCGGTAATGTGGAGACTGATCATGACGGTGGGCACAGAGAGAGAGAGAGAGAGAGAGAGAGAGAGAGAGAGAAAGAGAGAGAGAGGGAGAGAGAGGGGGGGAGGGAGAGAGAGAGGGGGAGGGAGGGAGGGAGAGAGAAGGGGGGGAGGGAGAGAGAGGAGGGGAGGAGAGAGAGAGAGAGAGAGAGAGAGAGGAGAGAGAGAGAGAGAGAGAGAGAGAGAGAGAGAGAGAGAGAGAGAGAGAGAGAGAGGACAGAGACAGAGAGAGACAGAGAGAGACAGAGAGAGAGAGAGAGGCAAGGCAAGGCAAGGCAAGGCAAGGCAAGGCAAATTCTTTTATTCGAGGATAATAGATAAGCACTCGTGTGCTTTTTTGCATCCAGTCCCCTCCCTTTTCAGGGATAACATCAAGATAAAAGAAGAGAGAGAGAGAGAGACAGAGAGAGACACACACACAGAGAGAAAGACAGAGAGACAGAGAGAGACAGAAAGACAGAGGGGTGGGGGAGGGGGGGAGATCGGTAATGAAGCGAGGGAGCGGTGTGGGGGCAGACGGAATAAAATCAGGCTGTAGTGCTCTCTCTCTTATCGCCCCATATCCTCATGCAGCTTTATGGCCCTTGATGGTACGTACGGATAACCTGGATCGCTTACACGCGCTGTGTGTCGGGCGTTTAGCCTCTGTGTTGGTGTGTTGGTGTGTGTGTGTGTGTGTGTGTGTTGTGTGTGTGTGTGTGTGTGTGTGTGTGTGTTTTTGTTTGTGTTGTGTGTGTGTGTGTGTGGGTGTGTGTGTGTGTGTGTGTGTGTGTGTGTTGACGTGTGTGTGTGTTTTGTTGTCGTGTGTTGTGTGTGTGTTGTGTGTGTGTGTGTGTGTGTGTGTGTGTGTGGGGGGGGGGTTGTGTTGTGTGTTGTTGTGTGTGTGTGTTGGGTGTGTGTGTAGTTGTGTGTGTGTGTGTGTGTGTGTGTGTGTGTGTGTGTGTGTGTGTGTGTGTGTGTTGTGTGTGTGTGTGTGTGTGTTCATGCGCAGCCTTCCTTTGAGAGATAGCTACACGTTCTGCATTTGCATGTCTGTACAAAAGTGTGTGTGCATATGTGTGTGTGTGTGTTACGCACGACAGCACTCACGTATGCCTGCGCAGCGTATCAGTGCGCACCTACTTAGAATAGCTACACTTTCTGCATTTTTTTTGCATGTGTGTCGTGCAATGTTTTGAGTGTTTGTGTAGTCATGTGAATGTTTTGAAGTGTTTGTGTGGTGAGGTGGGTTGTGGGATTGATGGTGTGTTCAGTGTAGCGATGAGTAGGTGCAGTGGTTGTGTGTGAATGTGATGTGATGTGTGTGTGTTTGTGTTGTGATGGTGTGATTGTTTCTTTTGTCGTGTGTGTGTGTGTGTGTGTTCCCGAGCGCATGTGTATAGTTTCTTCATTACTCGGTGAAAATCTTTGCAGTTATTTTGAAAAGTGAAACGAACAATTTCCCCCATCAATACACAGAACAGCTCTGTAAAACAGCGATAAGTTTATCAACCTCACAATGATCAAATGATATGTGAACGATATCATGAAAAGTAGTTTCAAACAAAATCGATTGCCTTCTTTTTTCTTAAATGAAATGCTTATATCTTTTCTTTTGCTGTACTTGTACGTGTACAGTTATTCATTCTAGCATGCAGTTTTATGTGTTCCATTACTTTCGGGGTTTTTTTCTGTGCTTTCTTTTTGTTTGGTTGTTGGGGTTTTGTTGTCTTTTGAGCACAATAAAAGCTTGAAGCTGGTTGTTGCAATGTTGCTGATGTCTGTTGCGTGTACTTATGTTTTGCCCCGTTCATTAGCTAGAGTCCAAGGTTCATCAATGGTGAGATTTTTTGTGTATGCACCGTTTTTATCCACCATTAAGACAGCCGCATTCCGACTTGGAGAATTGTGTTTATAATTATATGTTATGTGCTCTGTTCAATGAAATGGGTGTAAACCCAATGTGTTTGGACGATATATTATATTATCTAAAATATAACCCATCGTTTCTGCTTTTTTCTTCTTCGATATTGAGCAGCTTTAGCATCCTTCTTGCTTACAGTGTTATTGTATATGGTGATGAAATTGATTGCCACCCACCACCACCACCACCACCACCGCCGCCACTACGACCCAGGTTTGATCCCTGGATCAAGGGGATTTTCCTCTGGAGTTAACACCTGTGCCAACTCCACTCCCACCCAAAGTCCTTCGGATGAGACCATAAATAATCGAAGTCCCGTATGCTAGCGCACACAGAACATCTTGCGCACACGTTAAAACCCGTTCCGCTTTTCGAAAGAGTAGGCCATTGTGTGCCAATGGGAACGGATGACAAAATTGACAAAACTGCATACACACGGAGAAGAGATGTATAAAAATATATATATATAAAGTACATAAGTGCTTATTCTGTTATCCTGGAAACAAAAGAATAAAGAGGAGGAGGAGGAGGAGAGGAGAGGAGAGAAGAAGAAGAAGAAGAAGAAGAAGAAGAAGAAGAGAAGAAGAAGAAAGAAAGAACGAAGAAGAAAGAAGCACAGGACGCAGGCTGGGTATTTCATGTTTAATTTCCATAATCCACCGAGCGTTGACATAGAGTACAAAGTCATTGAACCTGTATGTTTGATCTTTACATGCGTGTGTACACACGAATAGATGTTAAGGCACTGGCAGGTCTGCACTTATCCAACCTGAATTTTCAGCACACACCACTACCGAGATTCAAACTTAGGACGTCAGTTACCCACAAGATGGAAGTTGAATGATTTATCCACTTAGCTACAATGCCTCCTTGCCTTGTTGTTCAATTCCACCTAAGACAGGAGAGAATTCTGCATCTCTCCCAGTTACCCATCATCAGTAAAGCAGTAAGCTAAAAAGTGGCTCGGTGGTCTGGGTGGTAACTGATACCTTCACTAGAATAAGCGAAGAAAGTCCTGGTTCGGAAAGTTGAGCCCGGTGGTTCGAAACGACAGGTTTAACGTGTCCCCAAGACTGTGGTTCCCCGGGCTCCGTTTATAGACCAGATGACATAGTGGTGGTCTGGGTGCATAGGCAGTGTAGACAGGACCGTGTCTTCAGTATCGTCTCCATTGTCCTTATCGTGGTCATGTCATTGTCATCATCATGGTCATCATCATTTATCATCATCTTTGTCGTCCTTCGATGGTCATCATCATGGTCTCATTATTGTTGGCCCCATCCATTCATGACCACACATCAAACATCACCATAATCTTCAACATCCCTAATCACCACTCTCAATAATCAACATTTCCTTTTCTTCTTTTGATTCAGGAATGGGCACCATACTGACACCTCCACACAGATCCTCCTCCTCCCTCCCCAGACCCAGTGATGGCTGACAGGAGAAGGCGGACTGACTGACTGACCGCTGCACTGTCACAGTCCAAGTCCATTCGCCCAGACATCGCCACCTAGAGCTGAACCATCTCCGCCTCCCCCAGCCTTCAACCTTATTCAGTAACATCCACAACAGACCACGACCACTGCTATCTCCAAGTTATCCAGCCAGCGAGCTAGCTAACTGCTAACTCCCCCAGTTCCCAACCAGCACAGTTAACCACTACCAACTCTCCCAGTTCCCAACACACAACCAAACAATTGCTACCTCCCCTTAGTTCTCCAACCAGCAAGTTAACCACCTCCCCCAGTTCCTCAATCCAGACATGTGTGTGTGGAGGATCGTGGAGAGGCGTTGCACACGTTTGCCCAGCTCTCCAGCTCTGTGAAGAGAGGGACACATCAGAGGACGCCCTGCAAAGAACTAAAGGCTGAAGAGCGCCGTAAAGCCCTGCTGGCCCTGCTTCTCTCTGTAGTTTATGGACCCTCAGAAAGCCGTTAGTGGAGAACAGAAGGAAGGGTGTGTATGTGTGTGTGAGGGGGGAGGTTATGGTCAGGTCGCTTGTCTATGACTGCTGCCTGTCTGGTGCACTGCTGTAGGGTTTGTGGAGAGAGGTGGAGACCTTGTTGGCCCAGTTTTCAAGGGCCGGGGTTTTTTGTTTATGGGGCTTTGTCAGCCACAGGCCTCAAGGGAAACAGCGAGGATAAGAAATCCTGTTCTGTTTTGCTTTGCCTTTCTTATTTATGACTTTGGACAAGGGGTGTAGGATTGATGTTGCTGGGATGTAGGTGGGGTTTTTTTGTTTTTGTTCAGGGGGAAAAGTTTGACGTTATACTTGTTTCAGAGTAAGGATTTTGTGTCTGAATGAAACATATAACTCCTAAACTTTTACTAATAGTAAATGTTGTTTATACCACTGCAAGTGTTCGGGGTTTTCTTTTACAAAATAAAAGGGGGATTTTTTAAATCTGTGTTATTTGTCTATGATCAGACACTTGGATCAGGAGTGACAGTGAGTAGAAAAGCCCGTCAGGAAAGGAATTCTCTACCACCTGACTCTAACACCAGGTAATGAGGGGAGGTGACCTGGACAGGACGAGGGCTGGAGTTCTTCGGCAGGTGAACTGTCTGTCTGCACCCGACTGGTGAACACACAATGATCAATAACATATTGAAAAATATAGCAATAAACAATATCGAGAACAGAGGTAAACAAATTTCAGAAAAATCCAGACCTACTGTGCCCCAAGTGACCCTGACTAAACAAACACACAAATACCATCGACTACCAACACAACCTCCATCCCAAAAAAACAGTCACGACCACAACATACCCACACTAAACACCATCAACGACATCTCCTAGCAAGACG
>CM060338.1:46263142-46265642 GCA_030674155.1 Stramonita haemastoma | reverse complement strand
CTTCTTCTTCTTCTTCTTCTTCTTCTTCTTCTTCTTCTTCTTGTTCTTCCTTCTTAAGTCTTCTCCTTATTATTTTTTTTCTTTTTATACATCATCATCTTCATCATCATCATCATCATCATAATACAAACGCTAGACCACAGGTGTCCAAGCCTTTTTTTTCTTTCAGTGTTGTTATCTGCAGAAGGATGTAACCACAGCATCAAATAATAACGTTCGTTTCCTTCATCATTCCACCCTCTGTCCTGTCCCGTCCCACTCGCTGTCTGCAGATCTATAACTATTCTGTCTTTTCTTTTCTTCTTGTCTTACTTTCTTTCTTCTTTTTTTTTAATAGGATGATCGATTGCAGGATAATTTTCATCTTAACATTTTAAAAAGTACGTTGAAAAATAATAAATTGCATTTAGAGCGCAACTCACAGTCTTCCGGGACTGACGCCTGCGAAGTGGTCTATGTATTATGTATGTATGTATGATTATGTCTGTATTGTATGTATGTTGTATTTTAATGTATGTTATTATTTTATTATCGTATGTATTATTGTATGTATGTATCTATTCTATCTATCTATCTATCTATCTATCTATCTATCTATCTATTTATCTATCTATCTATCTATCTGTCTGTCAGTCTGTCTATCTGTCTATCGATCTATCTATTATCTATCTATCTATGTATCTATCTATCTATCATCTGTCTGTCTGTCTGTCTTCTATCTATCTATCTATCTATCTATCTATCTATCTATCTATCTATCCCTTAGTCTGGCGACCGTGGGGGCACCACTGAAAACTTGACAACCAGTTCCCTCCATTCCTCTCTCTGTTCTGCCTTTCTCAAAGTTTTTTTTTAGTTCTAGGCCTGTCCATTCGCAGATGTTGTCCTCCCATCTCTTCCTTGGTCTGCCTCTTTTTCTTCCTCCTTGGACAGTGCCTTGCAGTATTGTTTTTGCAAGTTTACAAGTTTTGCGAAGTGGTGGTAGTGGTATATGATATAAAGAGGGGGGGGGGGAAGGTAAACTATAATCATTTTCAGCTCGTTCATTTCCTCCTGTCTTGTAGTAGCAGAAATGAGACTGTCTCCAAAGTGGACAGATTCATTGACACTGTAAGGGGAGGACTTTCTCTTCAGGTGAGGTGTCCCATTCTGTTCCCTGTCTGCTGGGGGTCATCATAGTCAGTTTGGCCTTGGAAGGGATTATAAATTGGGACTTTCTCAATCCCTGTTTTTATGTTACAATGTTTTGTTCAACAGAACATTAATTTGTTCTTTTACCCCCAGGAGTCAAACCTTTTACTCATTCCCTGAAGTCGGAAGGCAGCTACCTTCATGCTGGACAAAAACCAGTCGCTTAAGCAAAATCTCATCATTGGTGACCCTTGGAACTTTAGTGGAGGAACAGAAAGGGGGGGGAGAGAGGGGAACCCTGTATTTGTTCTTCGTTCGTTTGTTGATTTGGTTTAATTTTTTTCTCTCCGTTTTGTCCTACATTGCTTTTGTTGAACAGTTACCAGAGCCAATTCTTTTTTCTTTCTTTTAACCCTGGCTTCTATTTTGTATTCCCCTCATAAAAAGACGCCGTGTGCATATGAAACCACATTTTTTCATCTCATCAAAACAGCAACAACAATATAGGAACATAGAAATCCAAACCAACACAAAACGTGCTCAGATATGGAGGGAAGGAGACGGGGAGGGGGTGGGGGGTGGATGTTGGAGGTGGGTCCCAAGTACAGCAGGACTGGAACCGCAAACCTCTCAAGTGTCTCCAACGCTAAAGGCGTGCTTCACTTTTCCCGCCCAGCGAACCACCCACCCACAGAGATTTCTATCGCAATTCTCTCTGTTCTCTCTCAGCCCCTAAACGTAAACCGTCTGCTTCTTCTCCAAAGATCCAACTATCGCCAGGGGCAGAAATCTGCTGAGGTCTCAACGCTTCGTCATAAATGACAGACATTTTCCACAGGAGGAGGAGCAAAAAGACAGACCATGAAAGTCTCCCAACCAGATTACTGTAAGCCGAGTTCTTCACATACCCCCCTACCTTTCCCTCCACACCACCCTGCAGATCTATACGGCTGCCTGCACAACTAACAGATGTGTGTGTGTGTGTGTGGCTGTACTAGTAGTGTGACGATAACTGAGAGTTGGGAGGCAGGGGGAGGGGAGGTGGGGGGAGGTTTGCACACAATAATAATGCAGACTTGTATTCTCTAGACTAACTAAACACAAGCAGAGGTAGGTAGGCAAGGCAGTGCAATGCAAGGCAGCCCTGTGTGTCTGTGTGTCTGTCTGTGTGTGTCTGTTGTCTGTCTGTCTGTCTATCTAGGTAGGCAGGTAGTGCAGCAGCCCTGTCTGTCTGTCTGTCTGTCTAGATAGACAGACCCCAGCACTAAAAAAGCAGACTCGCTACGGCAATACAGCCAGTACACGCGCACACGCAGGTGCTGGGAGATTTTTGGGCGACCGCGGGCTTCTTTCTTTGAGGCCCGATCCT
>CM060338.1:46253142-46255642 GCA_030674155.1 Stramonita haemastoma | reverse complement strand
TCGTTTTTGTGTGTGTGTGTGTGTGTGTGTGTGCCCGCGCGCGTTGCGCGCGTGCTTGTGTGTCCGCGAGCGCACGTGTGTGTGTTTAACACTTGATCCCAGCGGGTCCTATGTCCACAATTATTGTCGACCACCACGTTTGAAGGGACTTTCTCTTCGGAGCTAGCTGGTGTACACCATTGCAGTTCTGTGGGTGACGTTTTACACCACAGTCCCCTGCATGACCACGTATATGGCACACACAATGCAGCAGACAGGCCAGAGCCCCAATCCGTCTTTCAAAGACGGCACGATCATCACGTGCCTTCAAATGACAAAAATAAATATCTCCATTCTGGTATGTTGGTAAGATGGTATCTGAAAGTCGGATTACAAAAAGGTAAAAGTGTTCCCATAACCATGTGTCGTTAGGGAGCGAGGCTATCAGAGACCTCAGCTTCTCTAGGGGCCAGCATATTGAGGGCGGCGCCCATCTCCTCTCCCTCGCTGCTTTACCTTCCCTGACCTGAAGAGGGCAGGTGCCCCCAACGAACCGCCAAAACAAAACGGAGCCAGAGAAAAAAAAAAAAACAATAAAATCAACAAAACAAAACCACACGTGCACACACACACACATTCACACACACGCACGCATGTGCGCGGTGCACACACACATCCCCCACACACACACACACACACACACACCACACACACACCCACACATACACACACACGAGACAACACAACACACACTACAACACATCACACACAGACACACGGATTATCCTCGATATAAAAGAATAAACTTTAAAAATAAAAAATAAATAAATAAACCACACACAAGTTCCTACAACACCACCTCTCCACTATAATTATCTGAATGTGTGCGTTACAGATGGAGGGAGAAAGAAGACTGGAATAGAGGTTGGTGGGGGGGTGCTAGTGTACGATAGACAAGTTGAACAACTAGGAGCAGATGGTGTTGTATTGAGACATGATGAGCACAAATGAAGAGGATGGGGGAGGGGGGGAGGAGGGAGGGTGGACACAGATTCGGAAGTGGGGGGGGGGGGTTGTTAGTCTGAATAGTGGAAAGTAGAGGGAGGGGTGTGGGGGAAGTTGTGATCTTTTAGCATTTGTCTGACAAATGTAGTACTGCTCTTTGTGATCAGCTGGTGCTAAGTACGCGTGTGTGTGTGTGTGTGTGTGTGTGTGTTGTGTGTGTGTGTGTGTGTGTGTGTGTGTGTGTGTGTGTGTGTGTGTGTGTGTGTGTGTGTGTGTGTGTAAAGTGTGTGTGTGTGTGTGTGTGTGTAAAGGTGTGTGTGTGTGTGTGTGTGTGTGTGTGTGTGTGTGTGTGTGTGTGAGTAAAGTGTGTGTGTGTGTGCGTGTGTATGTGTGTGTGTTTGTGTGTGTGTGTGTTTTGTGGTGTGTGTTTGTGTGTGTGTGTTTGTTGTGTGTGTGTGTGCGTTGCGTGTGTGTGTGTGTGTGTGTGTGTGTGAGTGTGTGTGTGAGTGTGTGTAAAGTGTGTGTGTGTGTGTGTGTGTGTGTGTGTGTGTGTGTGTGTGTGTGTGTGTGTGTGTGTGTAAAGGTGGGGTGGTGGGTGAGAGTGGTGGTGGTGTGATTGAGTGTGTGTGGTGGTGTTGTTGTGTGGTAAAGTGTGGGTGTGTGGTGAGTTGTGTTTGTTGTTGTGTGTTGTTTGTGTGTGTGTAAGTGGTGTGTGTGTGTGTGTGTGTGTGTGTGTGTGTAATGTGTGTGTGTGTGTGTGTGTGTGTGTGTGTGTGTGTGTGTGTGTGTGTGTGTGTGTGTGTGTGTGTGTGTGTGTGTGTGTGTGTGTGTGTGTGTGTGTGTGTGTGGTTGTGTGTAGTGTGTGTGTGTTGTGTGTGTGTGTGTGTGTGTGTGTGTGTGTGTGTGTGTAAAGTGTGTGTGTAGTGTGTGTGTGTGTTGTGTATGTGCGTGGTGCTGTGGCGGGGCGTGTGTGTTGTGTGTGTGTGTGCTGCGGTGTGCGTGTGTATGTGTGTGTGTGTGTGGCGCGTGTGTGTGTGTGTGAACTGGAGGAGGAAGAGGAGGGGGCAGGGATGGTAAAGTGATCGCACAGTAATGTACACACAACGACAACAGCTTTCACTTCAGTCGCATACCTTTCTGATGGAGTCCTGTTACATTTTATGCTCTTTCCATTCCTCCTTTGTCCGTGCTCATCTGTCTGTCTGTCTCTCTGTCTGTCTCTCTATCTGTCTGTCTGTCTCTCTAGTCTGTCTGTCTGTATGTCTTCTATGTCTATCTGTCTGTCTATCTGTCTGTTTATCTATCTGCATTCTCTGTCTCTTTTGTTCTTTATCGGGTCTTCTCTATTCTGCTTGATCTGTTCTCTAGTTTCTCTGTATTGTCTGTCTGCTGTATCTGTCTGTCTCTCTAATATCTATCTGCCTGTCTGTCTATTTTGAATACATTGTCAAAGTCACATGATCAGAATACCTATACAAATCACAAAAAAACCAAGTAGAAAACAAAACATGTACTT
>CM060338.1:46243142-46245642 GCA_030674155.1 Stramonita haemastoma | reverse complement strand
ACACACACACACACACACACACACACACACACCACACACACATACACACACACAACACCACACACACACACGCAAACACAAACACACACGCACAACACAACACAACACAACACAACATAACACAACACAACACAACACACAGATAAAGACAGAGACAAAGGCAGAAACAGAGAAACATCCAGATGACAAAACTAGTCGTGTATTGTCTCTCCTTTCCGCACATATGTTAGGCCCACACAGAAAACTTGATAAGGTGTGAAGGCAAAACAGAGGTGTGTAAATTAGGCTTTGGGGGGATTAGGAAGAAAATAGAGCAGCACTATATTCGATACCTGGCTAGTACCCCACGTCCTTATCAAATACAGACACTGGAGAATACCTTGTGAGCCACGCGTCCTTATCACATACATGAAAAATACCTGGATAATACCTTGAGAACCACACGTCCTTATCAAATACAGACACTGGAGAATACCTTGTGAGCCACGTGTCCTTATCAAATACATGAAAAATACCTGTAGAATACCTTGTGAACCACACGTCCTTATCAAATACAGACACTGGATAATACCTAGAGAACACCTGGTGAACACCTAGAAAATGCCTGCAGAACTCACGTTCTTATGAAATACAGACACTGGATAATACCTATAGAATACCTGCAGAACCCACGTCCTTATCAAATGCAGACACTGCAGAATACTGCAGAAGACCTGGAGAACAAACGTCCTTATCAAATGCAGACACTGCAGAATACCTGCAGAAGACCCGGAGAACAACACGTCCTTATCAAATGCAGACACTGCAGAATACCTGCAGAAGACCTAGAGAACAAACGTCCTTATCAAATGCAGACACTGCAGAATACCTGCAGAAAACCTGCAGAACCACACGTCCTTATCAAATGCAGACACTGCAGAATACTGCAGAATACCTGCAGAACCCACGTCTTATCAAATACAAACACTGCAGAATACCTGGAGAATACCTGCAGAACCCCACGTCCTTATCAACTACAAACAATGTGATACCGGAGACTGCTTTCATCCAGCATTGGCCAGATCTGAATATTGAAAAGATATTGTCGGGAGCTGGCACAGCGTTGTCAAATAAACGGTAGAATTTATTGACAGGCAATTCACAACACACACACACACACACACACACACACACACGCACGCACGCACGCACGCACGCACGCACCACGCACACACGCACGCACGCACGCACGCACACACACACACACATATATTATATATTATATATATATATATAATTTATTATATATATATATATATATATATATATATATATATATATATATATATATATATATATATATATATATATATATATATATATATATTATACGTGTGTCTGTTTTATGTTATTTTATTTTATTTTTTTTATATCGAGGACAATGCAGTAAGCACTCATGTGCTTTTTTTCATCCAGTCCCCGTGATTATGCATTTTTGTAAATATTGTCATCTATTCCCTGTCATCTGTGTAAGTGTGTGCGCACGAGCACGCCTGCATGTGTGTGTCTGATATATAATATAGCCTTTATATATGCTTTATTGTCGACTGAACAATAACCAAACCCAAATTTAAACATATTTCCACACAGTTCTCTATAAAAACAGACAAAAACAATATTTTCCGACGTAATAATTTCGCGGCACTAAATGATAATTTGGGTGAAGAATATTGATAGAGGATGATGAATGGGCTGTAGTTTATGATGGCAAAACACAGACGTGAAACAAGCCACAATTAAATGACGCTTAAGTTGTAAATGGGAAAGTGCAATAGTTGGGGTAAATTGCCTGTAAGTTTTTCCGTGATAAAAGCAGAATTGATGTCCCCAAATTTAAAATCATGGCAATTTATTTGGGTAAAATCACACAGAAGTGTTAATTGAATTAATCTAAATTTGGATGTAGCAGGAATCGGCCTAGTAAATAGTTATCAATTTCAGTTAAGAGATTATTATAAGGGCATAACATAACACACACATAATAAATATTTAATTGCTTAAGAATGTAAAAAGGACAACCATCAACGCACCATAAAAACCAACAATGGTGTTATAGTTTGTTTCTGGAATGGAGCATGGAATTGCCTACAAGCTCTAACACAATTACTCTAGTTTCCCAAGTTTCCAGAACATCTGTTTTATACCCAGTCCATCAATGTTCTAATGGTTTTGGGAAAATCCCAGCTCCGTTTATTCTAAAGCCTGTTTTGGAAACACAGGTCAGATAGGACGTAAACCACACATTAATTTTTGCTTTATTTTTGTTTTATGGAATGAATAAACCGGGAAATGTGAATAATTTTGGGAAAAATGAAAGTGCAGAGGGAAATCAGCTGGCTGTTAGCATCTCTGACGTTGGACAGACGTTATGACGTTATACAGGAGGACGTGACATGCATAACATAATCAAGCAAATTGTTGGTCCCTACGAAAACCTTCTATCAATCGTAAAGAAGCGTAA
>CM060338.1:46235642-46238142 GCA_030674155.1 Stramonita haemastoma | reverse complement strand
CTGCAATGTAAAGTCGAGGAGCCGAGAAGAGTCTGTTCCTATATTGAGCCATACATCACTGAGGGAAGAAAACAAAAGAAAAGAAAAGCTTGTACATGTAAATAGCGGTAGTCTCTCTCTCTCTCTCTCTCTCTCTCTCTCTCTCTCTCTCTCTCTCTCTCTCTCTCTCTCTCTCTCTCTCTCTCTCTCTCTCTCTCTCTCTCTCTCCTCTCTCTCTCTCTCTCTTCTTCTGCTCCCGTATAAATCATTCCCCCTGACTCCTCTATCTCCCCCTCTTTTCTACCCTCCTCCCTTCAGAGTCACAGAGAGAGAGAGAGAGAAGAGAAGAGAGAAGAAGAGAGAAGAGAGAGAAGAAGACAGAGAGAGAAGAAGATAGAGAGAGAGAGAGAGAGAGAGAGATATCTTTTATTTCGAGGATAATGAATAAGAACTCGTGTACTTTTTTTTTATAACATCAGGCCTAGAGAGAGAGACAGACAGACACGACAGAGACAGAGACAGATAGAGAGAGACATACAGACAGACGTACAGATAGACAGATATAGATAGAGAGACGAGGGAGAGGCGGAGAGACAGAGACAGAGACAGAGACAGAGAGCGACAGAAAGAGATACAGAGAGAGACAGAGACTGAGAGACAGACAGACAGACAGATAGACACAGAGACAGAGACTGAGACAGTGGGTATACGTAGAAGAGAGGTGACAAAAAATTGATTAAGAGGATCCTCAACCTTACATTTGAATTATTCATGAGGTAAAAACGAAAAGCGATGGTGACGGTGGTGGTGGTGGTAGTGGTAATGGAGGTAGGTAGGTGATGAAGGTAATAATGATGATGCTGCAGATGGATGAGGAGTTAGTGGAAATTGAGGGAGGGGGTCCAGGAGGGGGGACGGGCGGGGGAGGTAATCTTGAGCATGTGTGGCAGAAGCCGCAGCAGCCTCTTTGAAAGGAGGGACTTTATGAGCATGTTGCAATTTTGATCCCATCTGTGTTCAGGCCATGTTCTGCGCGGCTCAGATCGATGTTTGGCGTATTCTGCTTCAGCTGTGTCGCTGCTGCTACTGCTGCTGCTGTGTTACTTTGGGGGGAGGGGGGGGGCAAGGGAGGGGTGTAGGAGGGGGGGTGGAGAGAATGAATGGAGGAATGAATAGATGATGGAATGATGTGAGGGTTGGAGGAGGGGGGTTGAGGCATACAAAAGGGTAAAGCTTTTTTAAGCCAAGCTTTGATTAATGAGAGAGTTAGAGAGAGAGTTAGAGAGAGAGTTAGAAAGAGAGAGAGTTAGAGAGAGAGTTAGAAAGAGAGAGAGTTAGAGAGAGAGAAGAGAGAGAGAGAGAAGGGAGAGAGGAGAGAGAGAGAGAGAGAGAGAGAGAGAGAGAGAGAGAGAGAGAGAGAGAGAGAGAGAGAGAGAGAGAGAGAGAGAGAGAGAGAGAGAGAAGACGGACAGACAGACAGACAGAGACAGACAGCAAAAGTAGAATGATAATATGAAAGCATGAACGAACAACGAACGAATGAATGAATGAATGAATTGATTGTTGATTGATTGAATGACTGAATGATGAGTGAATGAATAAATAAGTGCATGAATGAATAAAAGATTGAAGGGTAAAAGAAGTTAATGAACTAAATGAGTATTGTATTCCTTTTTATTCCAATTTTGCCCCCACCCCCACTCCCCACCCCCCACCCCCACTCCCATTTCTTGTTTTATGTTCCTCAGCTAGAGCTCTGAGGTTTACTAGGTGAAAGTTTGTGTGTGGGACCTTTTGCCCACTATTAAAGTCGCTGTATTCCGTCTTCGGGGAAGATGTTTAACCACACCACCAGTGTCCATGCGTTTCTTTTAATTGTCATCAGTTCCTATATGGCCTACTGGCACGAAATGGCCTGCTCTTCCTATAGGCAGAACAGGTTTTACAGTGTGGGAGATGTCCTGCGTGCGTTTGCACAAGGGACTTCAGTTCATAGTCTCATTCGAAGGGCTTTGAGGTCAGGGAAGTGGAGTCTGCACTGATGTTAAATTGAGGGGGAAAAATCCCCTTGAACAGGTTCCTTAGTGGTGGCTCGAACCTGGGCTTTCAGATCACGAGCTCAACGCGCTAACCACTAGGCTATGCCTCCCCCTCCCTCCTTCTTTGTCCCCATTTCATATTTTATAGATACCTTTTCCTACTGGCTTACATGTAAAAACAAAATACAGCGAAGACGAACAAAAAGAGAGAACGACATTTCTTGTTTTGTTTTTTCTGCTGGTTTCATTCTTTAACATTTTCTTCTCTGAAAATCCTTTTCAGTCATTATTTTCTTGGATGAATTCCCATGCTAGTAGATTATGAACATCACTCCTATTTGTGCGTATTTCCAAATACAACCAATATTCATCCTGTTTCCTGAAAATTGTGTTGAGCATGCACTGACTGCAAGGGTTAGACTTGCTAATATGTTCGTATTTCGTATTATGTTTGTTATTGCCCTACTACTAGCCAACAATCT
>CM060338.1:46230642-46233142 GCA_030674155.1 Stramonita haemastoma | reverse complement strand
GAACTAAAAAGACTGTTATAAATGCTCATATGTAACCCTTGGTGATAAAAATCATCATCACATTCAACTCTCTCCCTCTCTCTCTCCCTCTTTCTCTCTGTCTGTCTGTCTTTCTCTCTGTCTGTCTGTCTTTCTCTCTGTCTGTCTGTTTGTCTGTCTGTCTGTCTGTCTCTCTCTCTCTTTGTCTCTGTCTCTCTCTATCTCTGTCTCTCTCTGTGTCTGTCTCTCCTCTGTCTCTGTCTCTCTCTCTTTCCCTCTCTCTCTCTGTATATACATATATATACATACATATATATATACATATATACATATATACATATATACATATATACATATACATAATATATATATATATATATATATATATATATATATATAATATATATATATATATATTACTATCCCTAAAATTTGACATTGACCATGACTCCACTGCCCCTAAAAGTCCTCCAGACGAGACTACAAACCAAAGTCCCGTGAGTTGGGCACACATGAAACCCCATTCAACTTTCGTAGAAAAGTATAGCCATTACTATGGAGGATACGAAATACCCAGCATGCAGAATGCTATCTGAAGAGTAATGGACTCCTCCAGGCTCAGTCTGCAAAGCATACACTGGCGGACAATTCATGGCAGCAGAGTCCCCACAACTTTCCCAGGAGTTCAGTAAGAAGTGGACTTAAGTCAGTAATGTCAAACGGGGAAAAAATGCCTAATGCTGTCAGCTGTGTTGGTATAATGATGGAGATAGGGTTTATTTTATTCTTTTATATCGAGGATAACAGAATAAGCAATCATGTGCTTTTTTTCATCCGGTCCCCGTGTGTATGCAGTTTTGTAAATATTGTCATCTGTTCCCACCGGCACACGATGGCCTACTCTTACGAAAAGCGGAACAGGATTTAACGTGTGCGCAAGATGTTCTGCGTGCGTTCGCACACGGGGCCTCGGTTTAAAGTCTCATCCGAAGGACTTTTGGGTTAAGGGTTAATTCTGTCAGCTATGTTGGTACAATGATATCAATGGTAGAGACATGTTTACTTTAAGAGCGATATCTATGACTTCATAAAATCCAAAAACATTTGTATGCAGTATATATACAATGAACAATATTTGTTGTTGTTTTTTGTTGTTTGTTTCTCTTTGTTGTTTTTGCTTGTTTGTTGTTGTTCTTGCTGTTGTTGGTGGTGGTAGTGGTAGTGGTGGTTTGTAGTTGTTTGTTTGGAGGGTGGGGGTGGGGGAATGTGATCCTTTATGGCTTATCATGATAGAGATAATACATTTTTCATACATCCCTCGTTTTATGTCGTGTATTAAACATTCTTTATGAAGCTTCGTTACCAAACAGGCAATAATGCAATTCATTGCGTGATGTGATCTGTTATAAACCCTCTCCTCTTGTAACACGAATGAATTTATGGGGGCTTGACAACTTGATATCTTTATTAATCTTAGATCGAAAAAACCAACAACCGAGTTTATACAGAATGGGTAGTTTTTTCAACATCACCAGCTACCTAACCATTGTTTTGTGGACGGAATATCTCAGTGGTCAGAGCGCTCGCTTTCCCCAGCCAAGGTTAAGCAGCGTCGAGCGTGGTTACCAGTTGGATTGGTGACCGTTTGCACGCCTTGGCTACAGGACAGTTCCCCCAGTTCACCCAGCTGTAAATGGGTACCTGCCCTCTTTAGGGTCAGGAAAGGTAAAGCAGTGAGGGAGAGGAGATGGGCGCCGCCCTCAACATGCTGGCCCCTAGAGAAGCTGAGGTCTATGATGCCTCGCTCCCCTACGACCATACAGGTTATGGGACACCTTTACCTTTAACCATTGTATTGTGCCAAAAATGAAGCTGTCTTTTTTCCGAGATTATACACATTTGTTGCAAAATCTGATGAAACAGATAAAAATAGACTTTGTTCTTGAAACATCAGAAACAAAGAAGACAAACAAACAAGGAAAAAACCCTGGTTTCGTCAAACTCCAAAAGTTTGGTACCCTACAGCATCAACAAAGGTTTTACCCCGTTCTTGGAAGGAATGTGTTGGTTGCTTGTTTTAACAATGGTGCCGTCTAATTTTTTAAAGCACAGTAGAATGCAGCGTTTGACTTTTCCTTTTTTTCTGTGTTTTCTTTTTAATTGACTGGTTAGAACAACAGAACCATGCGCTGTGTAACAGTCATATATAGGTAGACGCGTACAGCTGTGTGGTATGAAGTAAAGACGTAGAAGTGTAGGCAGTGTGGTATGAAGTAAAGGTGTAGAAGTGTAGGCAGTGTGGTATGAAGTAAAGACGTAGAAGTGTAGGCAGGATGGTATGAAGTAAAGGTGTAGAAGTGTAGGCAGTGTGGTATGAAGTAAAGGTGTAGAAGTGTAGGTAGTGTGGTATGAAGTAAAGACGTAGAAGTGTAGGCAGTGTGGTATGAAGTAAAGACGTAGAAGTGTAGGCAGTGTGGTATGAAGTAAAGACGTGGAAGTGTAGTGCATTGTTGTATGAAGT
>CM060338.1:46205642-46213142 GCA_030674155.1 Stramonita haemastoma | reverse complement strand
AGTTGTATTTGTTTCCCTATTAAAGTGGCTTTTTTCTGCAGAACTTTGCCAGCGCTAAATAATGATGTGTAACACACGGGACCTCGGTTTATCGTCTCATCCGAAAGACTAGCACCCAGACCACTACTCATGATCTAATGGATAGGGGGAAAAACTCACAATACAAAACTGCCTCACCACTCCACAAACTTTTGCCTCATATTCTTCCTGACTTGCCGTCAACTAGCCTTGTCCTAAAAGATGCAAATCCTGACAGAAATGCAAATTCGGCTATAGATGATGACGGTGATGGTGGTGGTGACGACGACGACGACGACGTGATGATGATGATGATGATGATGATGATGATGATGATGATGATGATGATGATGATGATGATGATGATGATGATAGAACTGGTTGTCAAGTCTTCGGGTGTGCCCCCACGGTCGCCAGGACTAAAGTATAGAAGATAGATAGATAGATAGATAGATAGATAGATAGATAGATAGATAGATAGATAGATAGATTAAGATAGATACAGACAGACAGACAGACACAGACAGACAGACAGACAGACAGACAGATAGATAGATAGATAGATAGATAGATAGATAGATAGATAGATAGATAGATAGATAGATAGATAGATAGATAGATAGATAGGTGGTGGTTGGGTGGTGGTGGTGGTGGTGGTGATCATCATCATCATCATCATCATCATCATCATCATCATCATCATAGCTGCTTCCTCGCATGCAAGGATCATGAGAAGAAAAAGGTTTTTTTTTCAAGCCCTCTGGCAGGCAGTACGGCAATGATACGTGATAAATTACAACATCCAACAACAATACGTCATAAAACTACAATCTCCAATAATACGTCATAAATCACACCAGCCAATAATACGTCATGATTACAAACATTCAATAATACGTCATAAATTACAACCTCGGGTCTCGTCACGTAGGCAAGATTACATCTAAGCCCTGAACCCGATGCTAATGGGGGACATGGCTATTGATACTGATGACGTTTAATGAGGAGGATGAGGAAAGCGATAAGGCCTTTACCCTCCTAGTCGTCACACTGATGACGAAGTTCTGCACCATGACGATAAATTACGGATGTCACTTGCTGTATACTATCTGCAGAGTGGAGAGAGAGAGAGAGAGAGAGAGAGAGAGAGAGAGAGAGAGAGAGAGAGAGAGAGAGAGAGAGAGAGAGAGAGAGAGAGAGAGTATGATGAAGAAGATATACGGAGTATGAAGATAGAGGGACACATTTAAAGAGGGAGGGAGAGAGAGGGAGAGAGGATGGAAAAGAATTAAGGCAAAGGGTTTAGGGGTTCTTAAATTGTAAGGCAGTGGAAAAGTTGGATCGCGATAGCCATCAGTCAAAGACTGTCCATAAAACGCTTCACCAGATGGTTCGTTTCCAACTTAACCCCTCCCCCCTGTCCTCCCTCCCCTCCCCTCCACTCCCCCCGCCTTTCGCCACCCGGGGAGGGAAGCCACCCGGTATGGAGGGAGGCCCCGGCGGGGGTCAAATTACGGGTGGGATTGCGGCCAAAGCAGGGTGGGAGGGGAAGCCGCTGGGAAATGTTTTATAGCGCTCTCTGGGGCTCTGAATATGAGGGAGAGGGGAAGTTTAATACGCCTCACATTTCACAGGTATACAGGCAGACAGACAGACAGACAGACAGACAGACAGACAAAGGTACGCGAACACATATAGACAGAAAGAAGAGAGGACATAGAGGCACACATGCACAGACATACAAAGACATAGACAGAGAGACAAAACACACACACACACATGAACGAACGCTCGCACGCACACGCACACACGCACACATGCACGCGCGCAACACAACAGAAGAACGAGAGACGAGAGAGAGAGAAGAACGAGCAGACGAAAGACGAGAAAGAAAAGAGGAAGAGAACATCCGAAAAGTGTAGTAAAATAGATAAAAACCCAGTAAATGGAAAAGAGCGGGGTCAGAACAGAAAATTTCTGTTCTATATCTAAACAGCATTATCAACAACAGTGCTAATAAGGAGAAATGTTCTATATACTATTTAATAGTATTGCAAACCAGCCTGACACACCTATAACCACAAATTGTGAAGTAATAATCAGGCACAGACACAGATCATAGCGATCATCTGCGTGAAGCGATAGGCCTGCATCACATTAGCCAAGAGGAAATGGAGGGATTCTTAATAATTCAACAATGTAAATTGAGAGATGTTTTACTAGCAGCAGCAGCGATGTAGTATATGATAGTAGATAGTATAGTGTAGTTTTATAGTATAGTAGTAGTAAGTAGTAAATACTCTAAGTACAGATAGTTAGTATTAGCCGCGCGTGCGGCGGCAGGCGGCGGCGGCGCGGCGGCGGCGGCGGTCGTAGTAGTAGTAGTAGTAGTAGTAGTAGTAGTAGTAGTAGTAGTAGTAGTAGTAGTAGTAGTAGTAGTAGTAGTAGTAGTAAGTAGTAGTCGGTTCCACAATGTCTTATTCTTCTTTCCCTTCCAAACCAATTGTGATGGGATGGATGTATTTAATTTGGTTTAATGGGAATTCGACCTTATTAGTTGATTGGGTAAAAATGTTTAACCCTTGAATCAAGGGTCACAGGTTTTGAATCCATTCACAGCCGACACTGTAGAAAAGACTTCAAGTATAACCCAAGATTTACAGACTCGTCATCTCTTAACCCTGGGGATAAAACATCAAGTTCGGGTCCATAGCCACAAGACATGCACGTACCCTTTTGTTCCCGCTATAAATCCAGTTTCATCTCGGAATTGGAAGACGTCTACCTCAATTTGTGCAAAAGCGGTTGCATATACAGCAATCTCACCATTGGTAAACTCCGGAGTTTTAGCAGAGGATCGAAAGTAAAAATCGTTACTCATGGCCCAGTTCTCTCCCTTGCTTATCCTCCATGGACGGCCCATTTGTACTGTTCATAAAAAAATTCATTAAAAAATACAAAAGACATAGAAGAAAATATTTTTTGGAACTATGAATAACATGCTGGGCTAGTACATTCAAAAATTTAAGCTCTACTTTAATATTTAAGCTTTGACTAGCATGAAGAAAATACTACGAATTTTGTACTCCGTGTCACTACTCTGTGTCCCCTACTCTCTGCAACCGCAAACAAAGAGTTCGGAACACATGGAATCACCTGACAACGCTCTGCATTCGACCTTGGACAGGCTCACAAAGCTATGGAAAGCTGACTAGTCATAGTATCAATGCGGCGGCCACATGAAAAATCTGCAAACAGCAAATCCGCTATAGCGGACAGCCGTCCAAAACCGTTGCTTTACACTGATCCGCTATAGCAAAACGGTCGTCCTGTGAGAGTGTTTATCTTTGGTGTGCCGCTCAAAAATACACAGCATAATAATTATTAAACATTATATGATCGTCGGTGTCGTTTATAACCATTCTCCCTTTGGTAGGCTGGTAAAAAAAAAAATTGAAAAAAGTAACCCAAAAAAATGCAAGGACATTCCTGTCAGTTTTTTAATTTTAAACGTACCCGAATATGGATCTTGATAGTGCCATCGAAAGCAATTATACAGGTAGGGTGTGGTGATGTGTGTAGTGTGTGTGTGTGTGCACGCGCGCGCGCGATATATATATATGTATATATATATATATATATATTAATTGTGTGTGGTGTTTGTGTGTGTATGTGTGTGTGTTTGTTTGATGGTGTAAGTGTGTGTGCGTGCGAGAGAGAGACAGAGACAGAGAGAGGAGTGTTATGATGAAAAGGTATACGGGTTCAACACATTCATAAAAAAACAATGTTTGTAGTGATGAATATAATTTCCCCTAAAACAAACCCCTGTCAAAGGAACACCTGAACGGTATAATGACGAAAACCCCGCCCCCGTTTTAAAGTGAATGATGATGATCATTATCTCTTGATCTCTCTCCCTCCCTCTTTCACTTGTGTTGTTCACGTGTCTGTCTGTATACACGCGCCTGCACACTCCGCGTACTAAATTCAAGAGAGAGAGAGAGAGAGAGAGAGAGAGAGAGAGAAGAGAGAGAGAGAGAGAGAGAGAGAGAGAGAGAGAGGGAAGAGGGAGAGAGCGAGGAAGGAGGAGAGAGAGACAGAAGAGACACAGAGAGAGAGGTGTGTGTGTGTGTGTAGTGTTGATGTGTGTGTGTGTGTGTGTTGTGTGTGTAAGTGTGTGTTGTAAGTGTGTGTGGTGTGTGTGTGTGCGTGCGTGCGCGCGCGCGTGCACGTGTGCTTAACGTCGCGTGCATAGACGCACGCTTTATTCTTTAATAGGTTCGAGTCAAATCTGACACTTTAATGGGAAAATGTTTGAAACGTTTGATGATGAAGAAAATGAAATAAAATATGGCTTCCTCATTAAAACGACAACCAAAAAAACCCAAGTGGGGAGGATGAGGGTGAGGATGAGGTGGGGTGGGGGTGGGGTTGGGACTCTTGAGCTTTGATGTGAAACAAAATGGTTAAGCCATGGATCTATATTTTTTTTTTATTTTGTGTGGGCGAAAATTTCATTTGTTGTTTAGGATACAGGGTATTCAGTTTGGTTTGAATTCTATTATTCGAAAAGATAGGGAAAAAGCATCAGATAGAACAACATGCAGAGTTTTAGAAACAGGGTGGCGCTGCTCTTGTGGCGACGAGATTTTTCCAGGTAGAGCAGCTCGAATTTTAGGTAGTGGAATATGCTGTGACTTAAAGTGATATACAGTATACTACAGTACACAACACTACAGTACACTACACTACATTGCACTGCACTACACTACACTACACTAAACTACACTACACTACACTGCACTGCACTGCACTGTACTGCCTTGAACAACACTACACTGCATTTCACTACACTACACAGCACTGCACTACACTACACTACACTACACTACACTGCACTACACTACACTACACTACACTACACTACACTACACTACACCTCTTTTCTATCCCGCTCTTTGTTTCTGTCTTGCTCCTTCTCTTCCTATCATCCTTTCTTGTCTAGGTTCTGAATTCTTGGTCCATTCTCCTGTCTCTTTTTTCCAGAAAGACTCAAAATATAACCATTCTCTCCCACGCCTGTCAGATGTGCGGGGCCTGACTTACCAGGTGCTTAACGGCAGCGCAACGCATTTTCGCTCATATTGATCTCAGACAGCGATTGTCTCTATCTCAGCATTCGACGACGATGAAAATAAAACCAAAAAAACCCAACAACACATAAACAAGCAAACAAACAAGCAAGCAAACAAACAAGCAAGCAAACAAACAAACAAACAAAGCCTGCATAAGCTATCACAAACTGAGGGGCCTCGCCGTGTTTGGCGTAATGGTTTTGCTATTTAATTGTCATTAGTTTTGCTAAAATCAGGTCTTGCAATTGCCGTGACTTCTTCTCTTCTTCTTCTTCTTCTCTTCTACTTCTTCTTCTTCTTCTTCTTCTTCTTCTTCTTCTTCTCTTCCTTCTCTTCTTTGCATTCTTCTTCTTCTTCTTCTTCTTCTTCTTCTTCTTCTTCTTCTTCTTCTTCTTCTTTGCATTCTTCTTCTTGCATTCTTCTCTTCTTTGCATTCTTCTTCTTCTTCTTTGTATTCTTCTTCTTTGCAATTCTTCTTCTTCTTCGCAATTCTTCTTCTTCTTCGCAATTCTTCTTCTCCTTCTTCTTCGCAATTCTTCTCCTTCTTCTTCGCAATTCTTCTTCTTCTTCGCAATTTTTCTTCGCAATTCTTCTTATTCGCAATTCTTCTTCTTCTTCGCAATTCTTATTCTTATTCGCAATTATTCTTCTTCTTCTTCTTCTTCTTCTTCTTCTTCTTCTTCTTCTCTTCTCTTCTTCTTCGCAATTCTTCTTCTTCTTCGCAATTCTTCTTCTTCTTCGCAATTCTTCGCAATTCTTCTTCGCAATTCTTTTTCTTCTTCGCAATTCTTCTTCGCAATTCTTTTTCTTCTTCTCAATTCTTCTTCGCAATTCCTCTTCTTCGCAATTCCTCTTCTTTGCAATTCTTCTTCTTCTTCGCTATTCTTCCTCTTCTTCGCAATTCTTCTTCTTTGCATTCTTCTTCTTTGCATTCTTCTTCTTTGCATTCTTCTTCTTATTTACATTCTTCTTCTTCTTCTTCTTCTTCTTCTTCTTCTTCTTCTTCTTTTCGTTTCTTCCTGCTTCATGTCAGTGTCTGTGTGAAGACACATTACTTATGCTGCAACAGCAGTGTATGAGACGTTGACAGCATAACAACAAACTCAAAGTTTGTATTGTAAATGATGAAAAAGTGAAACGTTATTTTGTGTGTGTGTGCGTGTTTTACATAAAGTGATACACAGATTGTTTCTTTGTGGTTAATTTTATCTTATCTTTTCTTTTCCTTGTTTGTTCTTCCTGTCCTCTTTCTAACACTTCTTCCTGTTTTTTTTTTCTTTTTGCATTCTCTCATTTTTCTTGATTGCGTGTTCACTTTTATTATCCACATACAGCTGGTCATATTTGTATTTTTTTGCTGTTATTCTTTCTTTTGTTCGTTCTGCTTTTCTTTCTTTTTTTTTTCTTTCTTTCTTCCTTCCTTTCTTTCTTCCTTCCTATATTTCGTTCTTTCTTTCTTCCTTCCTTTCTTTCTTTCTGTTTTCTTTCTTTGTCTTTCTTTCTTCCTTCCCCCTCTTTCTTCCTTCCTCTCTTTCTTTCTTTCTGTCTTTCTTTCTTTCTGTCTTTCTTTCTTCTTTCTTTTTCTTTCTTTTTCTTTCCTTTCTTCCTTTCTTTCTTTCTCTCCTTTATGTTTGTTCGTTTGCTTGTTCTTTTGTTTTCTGTTTCTTTTCCTGTCTCTAGTTGTTTTTTTTCTCTATCAGTGTTAAGGAAAAGTGTGGGTTTGTGTGTGCGAGCGATTATATGTATGCATACATGTAGCCACGCAAGTATGCTTCTGCGTGCGCACGTGCGTACCTGAGTGCTTGTATTTACGTGCGTGTTCTTGTACTCGTGCGTACGCGTAGACGTACGTGTGTGTAGGGCGCAACTACAGTAGGAAAGACGGTGAAGGAAATGTCAGAGGTGTAGTGTGTAGTGTGTGTGTGTCTGTCTGATGTGTAAGTAGGCGCGCGCGCTGCGTGCGTGCGTGGTGTGTGTGTGTGTGTGTGTGTGTGTGTGTGTGGGGTGTGTGCGTGGTGTGTGTGTGGTGCGTGTGTGTGTGTGTGTGTGTGTGTGTGTGTGTGTGGTGTGTGTGTGTGTGTGTGTGTGCCACGTCAGGATGACGAATGGAGACAGGGGGGCTGTGCTGTGTCAGTGTGGCCGTCAGTCAGCCTCTCCTGTGCATAACCTGGTCAGCCGTCAGGCCTGTCAGCCGTGTCAGCCCCGCCGTGTACCGTTAAGCCGTTTTCACACCACGCTGCACATGTAGTAGTAAGCTGTTTTCACATTACCCATGTATGAGTAAGCCTTTTTCACATTACACATGTAATAGCTAGCAAGCCTTTTTCACATTATGCTACACATG
>CM060338.1:46183142-46193142 GCA_030674155.1 Stramonita haemastoma | reverse complement strand
CCATGCCAAATCCACCACTGTGTAGAGATGACATAATTATACACTTTTCTTTCTGGTCGTGAGCTAAACTGAAGGCTGACACAGATTTCCTGGAGGTTGAGTTCGTAGTATCATGGGCAGCAGGGTGTGTTTCTGATATCAGTTTTTTTGTTTCTCAGCCAATTGTTTCATTATCTGACTCTTCAACCCAGGATGTGTTGGTAAGTTATTGGCGACATTGTGTTCCTGAAAAAGTTTGATTTTTTTTCGCATTTTTTTAATGATTTTTATTTGTTAGGATACCATGGGGGGGGTTTGCTTGTTTTTTTAACTATAAGAATGCAAATTTTTACTTTTTCTCCTCTATATTCAAGTTCACCCCAGCTTACATCCATTGAATATCAATTACTTCGTTTCAGTATACGAGCCTGAGTAGATTATAACGTTTATATGAAACATTTTAAAGTAGAAAAATCAGCCTTTAAATGAATTGTTGAATCAGATTGATACCTATCTAAAACAAACAAGTTTCTTACAAAAGTAATTTGCGACGTGACAGATATCCACAGCAGTTGGATGCACCAGTCTCAGAAACATGAAGCACTGACATGAAGCGAAGTCCTTATTTTGTGGACTAGACCTATGTCAGCAACATAAACAAGGGACTGCCTCCTCTACATGTCCACAGTGCACACTGCATCAGGGTCCCTTGACCTTAACCCCCATATACCAGTGAATGGCAATAAGAGATTTCATCACCACCATATTCCAAAGAATGGTAATGTGAGAGAGATTCACCGCCATTCATCAAGGAAGGTATCAAAGGACCTCACCCCAATACAGTGACCATACTGTAGGTAAAAACAGGTACATGTGTTCCCATAACCTCTGTGCTTCGTGGAGAGCGAGGCATCACAGACCTCAGCTTCTCTAAGGGCCAGCATCTTTGAGGGCGGGCCCATCTCCTCTCCCTTGATGTTTTTACCTTCCCTGATCCTAAAGAGGGCAGGTACCCATTGACAACTGGGTGAACTGGGAAACTGTACTGAAATCAAGGCGTATGAACGGTCACCTATCCAAGAGGTAATCCCGCTCAATGCTGCTTAACCTTAGCTTGGGGAAAGCCAGTGCTGTCCACTGAGCTATCCTGTCCCCTCACCAAAACTGACAGGCCGTGAACTCTGACAGGAGAGGAAAACGCTGAAAGAAAGGCAAGGGTCTCTGCGCTGTTCTCAGACTTCAGAGTCAGTTCTGGTCAACGAAGCAATGGAGTGAGAGGGAAGATGAATCTACCGAGATCATCATCCGTGCTGCTACATGGGAGACTTGTCATGTCAAAGGCCAGAGATCCCAGTGATGGTGAGAGTGTAACAGGTTGTCATGTCTTTTGGTCATGTTGCCTGCACGAAGCTGCATGCTAGTGCCTATAATTATATTCTGAAGAGACAAGAGACTGTCAAAGGCGTGGCGATCCATTTTTTATTGAGAAGAGTATAGCATGATCTGTGGGGAGTCTGCACACACAAAGACAATGTCGGAATATGAGAACATCTTGTTTGTTGGATTTTTTTTGTTTTTTTTGGGGGGGGGGTTGGCACAAGTCAGAAACTGATGTCTGTGCATCTGTGAATAGAACACTTGTGCGAATAGAACGCCTCTGTGAATGGAACATTTCTGTGAATGGAACACTTGTATGAATGGAACACTTCCGTAAATAGAACACTTGTGTGAATAGAACACTGTGTGAATAGAACACTTGTGTGAATAGAACACCTCGTGAATAGAACACTTATGTGAATAGAACACATGATATAATTTAAGAAAGTGTGCGCTTTTTTTTTAAACCGTGTGGGATTGACTTTGTGTGTTTCTGAAGACTTCAGTCATGGCTATGAAGATTGTTCCAAACCTAGCTAAACCAACGTGCGCGTTTAAAATTGTTTCGAGTTTAGTGACCCAGTGTTCAGTGTTCACTATTCCTTTATGAAGACAAGATCGGGTGTGTATAATAAAACAGAAACAGAAAAAAAAAACGAAAAACCTCTAAATGTACACAAATGATAGTATACAGCAGTTAGGTGTCCCGTCTCATAACCTAGGCGGTCGTAGGAGCGAGCATCAGAGACCTCAGCTTCTCTAGGCCAGCATATGAAAGTAAGGTGTTCATAACCTAGGCGTCGTAGGAGCGAGGCATCAGAGCCTCAGCTTCTCTAGGGCCAGCATATTGAAGGTAAAGGTTCCATACCTAGGCGGTCGTAGGGGAGCGAGGCATCAGAGACCTCAGCTTCTCTAGGGGCCAGCATGTTGAGAGCAGTGCAACAGCAGAGTGGCACTGAGTAAAACCTGACGCTGACTCCGTAGCAGTCAGTGTCCTTATACCAGCTCTCCAAGCAGACGACAGGACGCCCCATGGCTGCAGTAACCCTCACTGTGTCTGTCTGCAAGCACTGTCTCCCTCTTCCAACACAATGACAGCAAAATAGTTCACAGACAGGGAACTGAACCCCCGACCTTCCACCCCAGCTTGTACCGAGTGTTTGGGGCCTGACTTTGCTCCATTGAAGTATTACGCAGACCTGCCACAACCTCCAGTGAACTGTCTGTGACAGAGTGACGGCGATAACAAAGCCCCTATGTCATCACCAGAAGAAAAAAAAAAACATACTGACCGGGAAGTAGACAAACCTGACTTGATTTCGATACCCGTTGTGTGAAGAGTGAAATGTCTTTTGTTTCTACATGTGGGCCAGTTATGGATTGTGTCTCTTTTTTTTTTTTTACTTCTTCCTCAATCTTGGGATGAGGACTATACATTTTGTGATTGGTCTCCAAATTGTGTGTATAGGCTGTTTTCCCTTCATAATGAACATACAAAAAAGAAAAAAAAGAAAAGAAGAGAGACCAAAGCTGGTTTCTGCCATTGTTGGTGTCTCACGTGCTTCAGTGCTGATGTCTGGTAGAGAAGATCGGCCATGCTGGACATTTGTTGGCAGAAAAAAAAAAATGAAAGAAAAAAAAACTTTGTGTAAGCATAAAAAAAACTCTGCCGTCATACTCCTTACGTATGTCCACGTGTTTGTTTACCTGTCTGATGATCATCTGTGTGTCTGTGTGTGTGTCTGTGTCTGTGTCATGTCTGATACTGGTCAGTGTCTGTAGGAGTTCGTCATCAGATGAATTCAACTGATGTTACTGCAGCTTGCAAGCTCCCCCCCCCCCTCTTCCCTCACCTGACCACATCAGTCAGGTATCTGTCTCTGTCTACGAGGTGAGGAGGAGAGGAAGAGTGATGGGGAGAGTACTACAGTACTGGCTTAGATATTTATCACTCATTTCAACTGGTTTCTTTTTTTTTGTTTGTTTGTTTGTTTTTTACCCTGTGTCATTGTTACAAATAAATAACCTCTCGCCATATTGATACTCTTGCATATTATTTTCTAATGTCTATGACGGTTGAGATTTTCAATGTGGTTTTTTTTTTGTTGTTTTCTTTCAAATCCTTGTCGATTAGAAACGGTCTATACAGCAAAAAGTGAGTTTTTAACTTAGTTGTGTTGTCAAAACAAGATTAAATGACTCAACTGGAATTCCGCTCTTAGCCAACCAGCCAACTTGTTGAACTAGTCCTTTAGCAGAACTGAAAAAAAAAGTTCAAACCAAAAAAAAAAAGAAGAAAGGGAAACATTTTGCCAGACATTTTGTCTTTCTTATCCTGTGCTTAGAAAAGTTCAGCCTAAAAAAAACAGGGGGTGTTGGAATAAGGCTTCTCTGTTGTCATGCCTACATTGCAGTCTGGGCCCAATGCCTGGGTCCTATCTATGCTGAAGTTGAATGAATGAATGAATGAATGAATGAATGAATGAATGAAATGAAATGAATGAATGTCATATTTTAAAGAGTGTATGTAAATCTTCTTGATGGCAGACTATGACAAAGACTAAGACTAGAAAGACTACAAAACTTACTACTAACTCTCTCTCTCTCTCTCTCTCTCTCTCTCTCCCCTCTCTCTCTCTCTCTCTCTCTCCCCTCACACACACACACACACACACACACACACACACACACACACACACACACACACACACACACACACACACCAATGCAAGCTGACAGGAGCGATTATTGTGCACTTCTGTTTTGCACGGGCTGTTGACTATTCTCCTAATCTCCCAGGCATTATTCCATTATTTACTGATGCCAAACAAATACAGGCTATAGCAAGTCACAGTTTCGGGATTTTGTTTGTTTGTCTATCATCGTCTTCGTCATCATCATCATTATCATCATCATCATCATTATTAATATCATCATTGTTATTTTTTATTATTATCAAAATCATCATGGTTATTTTTATTATCGTCATTTAGGGTATTGCCCAACGATTCTTGATTGTCATAAAAAGGCACAAAGAAAGAAGATAGAAAGAAAGAAACAAAGAAAGAAACAAAGAAAGAAAGAAACGAAGAGCGAAATTCAGATAAGAAAAAAAAATAAAAGTAGATCATGTACGTTACTACAATAACATCAATTATATTATAGGTGTAATGATGATGATGATGATGATGATGATGATGATGATGATGATGAATGATAATAATAATAAAATAATAATAATAATAATAATAATAATAATAATAATAATATGATGATGAGTGATGACGATGACGATGAAGATAATAATATTAATAATAATTGTTATTATAATAACAACAACACTGCTACTTTTTCCACTTCTGCTACTTCTCACTGTCACTACTACTGATACTGACAATGAAAAGGCATAAACAGGAACAATGGGCCTTTTGTTCTTCTATTTTAGGTATAAAGCCATGTATCTTTACACACACACGCGCACACACACACACACACACACACACACACACACACACACACACCACACACGCACACACACACACGCACACACACACACACGCACACACACACACACACACACACACACACTCCTACACACACGCACACGCGCGCACGCACGCACGCGCGCGCACACACACACACAGACCACCCATATATTTCTATACTTCAAGAGGCTAATCTATGTCAAAACATCCATAAAGCAGAAAATAATGCATAAACCTTTAGCATTTTTTATCTTCAGTATGCATGCACATCATGAAATCAAATACACAAAGCATAAACATCTAAGCATGACCTATCGAAAGATACACGCTTCGATAACTAAAAAAATAATAATCATACTATGTACGAAAATTTCTTTTGAGATTCAGTTTCAAAATGAAACAAGACCTACACGCAAATTCGGCAATATTGTGAAATATTCGGAGCACTGATGTAATATTGGGAGGGAGGGGGGGGAGTCAATAAGTAAATAGAATACAGAAACGCGAGCCGTGTACTAAGATTCTACTTTTACAAAAACGCATCTATAAAAGTCGATGGGATCGCGCATATAATGGAAAACCTGGATTATAGAGCCAGCCATTTCTACACAGTACCCATTGTTGAGATAAACACAAGAGGCTGCTTTCACACTGTTCTATGATACACACAGTCCCCGAGCTGTGTCATAAAAGTTCACACAATCTGTACAATGAAAAAAAAAAACACGAAGATACCAGAATCTGATACGAGGTATCGCTGAGAAATTCATAACTTGGGGTAGCATTAGCGTGTGGAATACGGAATGCAGTTACCTAGGAATGAATGTTAGCCGTGGTAAGAAGTCACTGTTGGTGTATTAATTTTGGTGAGTGTGGAGTAGCAGAGGGGAAAAGATGGGGGGGGGGAGAGAGAGAGAGAGAGAGAGAGAGAGAGAGAGAGAGAGAGAGAGAGAGAGAGAGAGAGAGAGAGAGAGAGAGAAGAGAGAGAGAGAGGATTATGATAGTGTTGATGATGATGGTAATGATAATAACTACGATTTTTAAATTATTATTTTTATATTATTATTATTATTATTATTATTATTATTATTATTATTATTATTATTATTATTATTATTATTATTATTATTATTATACTGACGATGATAATGATAATGATAATAACAACAACAGCGTCAGTAACAAAGCAGACTTACTGGCCCAAAGATACTGCTGTCTGTGCTGAGTACAGACAGCCAGCTTTACCAAGCCAGCTTTCCCAAGTTAGAGAGAGAGAGAAAAAAAGAAGCCTCTGGAAATATGGATTTTAATAAAGGAGGAAACAAAATGGACATATTTTTGAAGCAATGACAGATGCAATAAGCAGCTAAGCTTATACATTCTTCTGGGCTAAAAACTTACTACAGCAACAATAACAACAACAACAACAACAATAACAACAACAACAAAAGCGGACAAAGAGAACATAAATGTTCTTCAGCGCAAAGCGAGCGTCCTAAAAATCTGAAGAAGAAGTATTGTAGAATTTGTTACTTTTAAAAGCCCAAACACACATAAAAAATGTATTTTTAAAAAATTTAATCTCTTAAAAAAATAAAATAAAAAGAAACTGATTTTAAAGTCATCAAAAATGCATTAAACAGCTAAACACTGCAGCAGACAAATTAATGACCATAGCGAAGAAGGTTGCAAATAGGACACGACCCCAAGTTGCACACAAAGAAGTTTATGATATATAACCAGATAAATGAATTATAAATAAACGTGGTTTGTCGTCATAAAAATACACATAAAGGGCTATGCACAATGACAGACAAATGACTACTGATGATGAAACAAAGGAAGCTCTCATCTTGGAGTTTACAACATTATTTCTTATCATCACTTAACTTTAGCACAATCACAAAACAAATGACGAAACAAAGAAAGCTCCCATTTAGGAGCTTTCACCATTTATTTCTTATCATCGCTTAACTTGAAGAGACGTTGAGTTTAGACGGAAAATAAAGTTAAGGTTTGCTTTAAAAATCAAACAAAGGAAGAACTATAGACTAGAAAAGTGTGAGAGAAGAAACAATTGGAAAAAATGATAACCGCATAAAATTAGATAAATGAATTGATGAATTAGCTATTATATGTAAAGTGCATAAAATAAGAATAAAACTTGACAATGAAAGCCAAAAACAACAAAAAAAAAGTACGCCAGAAATAGAGATCAGTTAGCATAGAATATTAGCAAAATAATAAAAGGATACATAGAAAAACAAAGTGATTTTTAACGAACAATTCAAGCGAACACTGTACACAATATAGATGTTTTTCAACTTGTTGTTGCTATGCTGTCTTTATTCTTCTCCTCGAATATTTTATTTATTGCGTAAAGGGACAGAACCCCTATAAAGCCAGTTCGGCCCACTTCTGTTTATAGGTCGTTGCAGGTTGGTATTGTTTTTATGCGAATTAAATACGTTTCAAATTTTGATCATGTATTTGGTTTTTTGTCTTTAACTATTTCCTTCCTTCCTTCCTTCCTTCATTCATTCATTCATTCATTCATTCATTCATTAATTAATTCATTCATTCATTCATTCATTCGTTCGTTCGTTCGTTCATTCGTTCGTTCGTTCGTTCATTCATGCAATCATTCATATTTCTTAAAGGTATGGCTTTTTTTAGGAAGCAAATATACCAGTCCGAGTGGTGAACGATTAAAGATGAAAATCTTACCCAACAGAGAAAATGTGTTCTTACTCCCACATCGCGCGCTCAGTAACCCAAGTATTCTAAACCATGCCTGCAAAACTCATACAAATAGTGCACGTAAACGAACTCTGGGCAAGAAAAGCTGCAAACTTTCGGGCAAACAAACACAAACTGTTGCATATGCAAAAATCTTACCCTCCGTGAAGCTGATGGCACTAGCAGAGGAATGATAAACAAAATAAACAAAACCAACTAACCAACAACAACAAAAAAGAAATACGATAGAATACAGCACAGCGCAATACCAAGCAATACAATACAATACAACTATACAATTTTTCCCCCTGTTCTTCTTTGATGCGAAGGTGTTGTTGTTGTTTTGGGGGGGGTTCCCGTTTATATATCTATTTATCGATTGTTTTCTCTTATGATTATACAGGTCTAACCAGTAGTTTGAATAATGTTATCACCAAGTTATAGAAATAATGATGGTAATGATGATGATGATGATGATGATGTGATGATGATGATGATGATGATGATGATGATGATGATGATGATGATGATGTAAACAGGTGTATGTGTCAGCTGTTGGTCATAAATGATTTTGACTACACAGAATACTGCCCGCTGTAGAGTGGTTGTTGTGTGGTGTGTGTGTGTGTTTGTGTGTGTGTTGTGGTGTGTGTGTGTGTGTGTGTGTGTGTGTGTGTGTGTGTGTGTGTGTGTGTGTACGTGTGTGTGTGTGTGTTGTGTGTGTGTGTGTGTGTGTGCGTGTGCGTGTGTGTGTGTGTTAGGTGTAGGTGTAGATGTAGATGTAGGTGTGGTGTATGGAGGGGATGGTGGTAAGGGGAAAAGAGGCTTGATGGGCGTTCGAGCGTACATGTGTATATATGGGGAGGAGGTGGTGTAGGGAATAGGGGCATTCAAAACAAACAAGCAAACAAACAAGCAAACAAATAAGCAAACAAACAAACAAGCAAATAAACGAATAAACAAGCAAATAAACAAACAAACAAGCGAACAAAGGAATAAACAAACAAACAAACAAGCAAACAAGCTAAGATACAAAAAAAAACCAAAACGAACAACAAAACAAATAAGCAAGCATGGAAAAAAAAAGCGCCTGGTACAGTATATTAGCTGCTTTTTTTTTTAAACAGATTGATTTTCTAATAAATGGATTTTACATTTCTTTGAGCATCTATTAGTTTGTGTAGGGTTGATTTATTTATCATTTATTTATATTTATCCATTTATCTATTTATTTATTCATTATTTTTATGTCATTTTTCCATTCAATTCAATTCAATTCAATCACTTTATTATCTCATCGACAGAAAATAGGCATTTATCCGTGCAGGTTATTATTCATTTATCTGTTCATTTCTTTATTCATTTATTTCACAGATTATTATTGTTGCAGCGGGGAAAATAGAGGCGAAAATATCGGGAGTGGAGGGAGAGGGAGACCATGGATATAGCAAACTATCATGAGGGCAATGTCGTCCTCGTTATTGTCGTCGTCATTTTTATTATCATCATCATCATCGTCGTCGTCGTCGTTAATTAACATCGCCCAACATAGTTTTTATTGTTGCTGAGGTATTCGTAGTCATTTTTGTCCTCCTCCTCCTCCTCCTCCTCCTCATCATCATCATCATCGTCGTCGTCGTCATCATCGTCATTATTTTATTTCATTTATTTATTCTTTCACTTCGAGGATAATGGAATAAGCACTCGTGTGCTTTTTTTTAATCCAGCCCCCGTGTGTATGCAGTTTTGTCGATTTTGTCATCCGTCCCCACCGGCACACATTGGCCTACTCTTCGGAACGGGTTTTAACGTGTGCGCAAGATGTTTTGTGTGCGTTCGCACACGGGCCTCGGTTTATAGTCTCATCCGAAGGACTTTTAGGAGTGGACTCGTCACAGATGCTAACTCCTGATGAAAAATCCTCTCGAAAGAGATTCGAACCCAGGTCAGCAGATCACTAGCACATCACTCCAACCACCAGGCTATCCCGTCCCCCATCATCATCATCATCATCATCATCATCGTCATCGGTGATTGACATCGCCAAACATAAAGAAAAAATTGTGGAGACATCCCTTATGTCCTGAGTGTATTTCCTGACCCATCCATTTTCTTTTCTTTTTAAAAAAAATCAACTAGTTTTCATAATTATCTCTCTGATTGTGCGTTGGTCTGTCTGCTGGTTTTATCCAGGTGATCAGTTACATAGTTTTTCTGCGCTGGAGTTTTTCTCACCGCTACACGCGCTTTGATTTGTTTTTGCAAGATATAGCGCTATATAAATTTCATGTATGATGATGATGACGATGATGATGATGATGATGATGATGATGATGATGATGATGATGATGATTACTATTATCAATTGTTAACATTTTAATAGTCAGGCATTAGGTTGTTGTTGTTCCCTTTCATCTGAT
>CM060338.1:46173142-46178142 GCA_030674155.1 Stramonita haemastoma | reverse complement strand
TCATTTTTCTAACATTTGATACACCCTTTTCTCACTATAAATAAACCTTTTTCTAACTAACAATAAATCATTTTTTGTAACTTTTAACAAACCTTGTATTCTACCGATGAATAATCCTTTTTTTTTAACAGCCACTCCAGAAAAAAGACCACACTCGAGTATTCTATCTAACCTGACACCACCACACCCGGCAAGTGTCTGTATCCCTCAAGCCTGGTATGGGTGCCTGACTGTCAAAGTATCATCATTACCAAAGGCAGCTCACGCTTCTGAGGACCTGCCTGCCTGCCACACGTAGCTTAGCTGGGCCAGACTGGATTGCCTTGCGCAGTATCATAGTCAGCCTGCTCATTAATCATCATAAACCAGGGACGAAAAGGAGGTCTTCTTTTGGGAATAGGGCAGGGATGGGAGTGGCCCTGCCCCCGGCTCTGCTCTCGTCATGATCTCAGTTTCAGTTTCCTGCTAGTTTCTGATGATACCTGTGGTAGGTAGGTAGGTAGGTAGGTAGGTAGGTAGGTAGGTAGGTAGTAGGTAGGAGGTAGTAGGCCCTCAGAGGTATCAGAGAGTTTGGTGTGTCTGTAGGTGACTTTTAATTGGTTTTGTCTATTTTATCGTGTGTTTTTTTCATTTTATTTTTCTGTTTTTTCATTTTGTAAATTGTATTTTTCTATTTATTTATCTGTTTATTCATTTTTGTAAATTTTCTTTTTCTATTTATTGATTTATCCATTTTTCTGTCTATTCATTTTTTCAAAAAATCATTTATTTATCTATCTATTCATCTATTTATTCTTTTTGATTGATAATCATGTATCAAGAGTTCGGGTGAGTTTTTTCCTTACATCCAGTCCCCCTATACATGCGTTCTGTATAATTATATTGTCATCCATTCCCACTGGCACACAATGGCAGAATTTTTCCGAAAGGTGGAAACAGGTTTTAATGTGTGCCCAAAATGTTCTGCATGCGTTCACAGGCGTTACCTCGATTTACGTGTCGCCTGAAAGGACATTGGGGAGAGTGGAGTCGGCACTGAAGTTAACTCCAGAGGAAAAAAAAAACCCTGAACGGGGTCACGATGGAGTTTGAACGGAGCTGTCAGATCTCCAGCACAACGTCTAACCACCAGGCTATCCCGTCCCTGTCGCTCCTCATCCGAGAAAGACTAGCACCCAGACCACCTCTCATGGCCTAATGGATGGGGACAAAGTCTAAATGTATACCTTAACATTCAGCACACAAGGGAGAGGAGATGGGTGCCGCCTTCAATATGCTGGCCCCCTAGAGAAGCTGAGGTCTCTGATGCCTCGCTCCCCTACTACGAACACCTGGTTATGGGCACCTTTACCTTTACCTTTCTACACAAACCAGCCACATTTCTTGGAGGAGTAAAGTAGCGGGTTATGGTTTGTGGTATGGATGACACAACACAGCTCAGCAGATAGCTGAGGCTTCACCTTGCCCAGTGAGCATGCCGACAGTCACTCCTCTCTCAGGTGTCAGGTCTGGGTGCTATCTTTCTCGGAAAGAGACGGTAAACCGAGGTCCTGCGTGTTACACAGAAATATTATTTTAAAGAAAAGTAAAAGAGCCCGTGTCAACAAGGCAGCTGTCCCTGGCAAAATTATGTGGAAAAAAAAGCTACTCCAATAGGGAAACACAATATTGATATAATTGCAGACAGGAAAAGAAAACACAAAAATGGGTGGTGCTGTTCTTGTGGTGACGCGCTCCCTCCGGGGAGAGCAGCCCGAATTTCACACAGAGAAATCTGCCGTGATTGAAAGTGATGTAAAATAATGAAATAAAATTTCAAAATACACACGGTATGAGAATTAATGATATTATGTGAAAGATTTCAGGTAACAAAAGAAAGGAATGAATGGATAAATGAATGAATAATCTTTATTTTCCAATTGTGACAGAGTAAGCATTCACGTACTTTTTTTCATCCGGCCTTGCCCTGGTTAAGGGGAATAGCACTCCAACCCCCAAAGACCTCCCACCCCCCTCCCAAAAAAATCCAAACCAACAACAAAATAAAGCAAAAGAAAATCAAAACCACCTTTACCAATAATAAAATTCGACCTCTGATTTAAAAAAGAGATAGATGTACATTGAACAAACGCATAATCCCCACTAAAAGGAAGCAACACTAGAGCAGAGGCAGGAATCAGTTACATTAAGCAGACGTCTGAGCAGCACTGAGATTCAAACCCAGGCCCTCCAAATGAATGAAACAGATGTTCAGACCTCTGACCTGTCCCCACCCTGCCTTCCTCCTTTCCAGTGTCCAAGGGTTGATATGATGGATATTGGGTTGATACCTCAATCTCTTTATTCATTTTATTTTTTATTTTATACCACTTTATGTCACAGCAGATTTCTCTGCGTGAAATTCGGGCTGCTCTACCCGGGGAGAGCGCGTCGCTACAAGTGCAGCAGCCTACCCTTTATTTATATATTTGATTATATATTTAAATGTCCCTGGGGACTCCACCTTCCCAATTTTTCCTCAGGGATGGTGTCTAAACACACCTGTGTGCATGCTGGTTATTATAATTTTGTCATCGCTCCTGCCGGCACACAATGGCCTGCTCTTGCAAAAGGCAGAACGGGGCTTTAACGTATGCGCTAGATGTTCTGCATGCGTTTGCACACGGGGTCTTGGTTTATAGTCTCGTCCGAGTGACGGAGAATGACCGAAGTCAATGTTAAGCAGCATCCAGCCTGGTTACCCGTTGGACGTTGCACGCCGTGGTTTCAGTACAGTCCCCTAGTTCACCCAGCTGTCAATGGGTACCTGCCCTCTTTAGGGTCAGGGAAGGTAAAGCCGCGAGGGAAGGAGATGGGCGCCGCCCTCAATATGCTGGCCCCTAGAGAAGCTGAGGTCTCGGATGCCTCGCTCCTTTATAACCACATAGGTTATGGGACACCGTTATCTTTTTACGTCATTCATTCTCTCTTTATCCAATTCTTCCTGAAATAACGCTTTCAAATATCCTGGCTATAACCACCACTGCAGGTGTCTTCTCTCTATACTATATATATGCTTATGAAATTCTGAAAGTATCCTTATGAAAGATAGCTTGCACATCTGATGACCTGCCTGACACACACATGAACCTCAGACCACACTGTGTTTTGGCTTTTTTGTTATTTGTTTTGTGGAGGTGGGTGGGTTTTTTTTTCTTTCATGGGTTAGAGCTTCGATGTTCATAAATGGTGATATTTTGTTTATGCAATCGTTTCCCACCACCCTTTTAGGTAGCTGCAGTCCGACTACAGGAATGGTGTAGATTTTTTTGTTTTCAACTTTGTTGTGTGTGAAGTGAACAAGCGTATCCTTTTTGCCCAGCCCTTCCCAATTATACCCCTTTACTCTTCTTTCATTTTTTTTTTAAAATTCATTTATTCTTGTATATCGAGGATAATGGAATAAACACTCGTGTGCTTTTTTACATCCAGCCCCCGTGTGTATGCAGTTTTGTAAATCTTGTCATCTGTTCCTACCGGCACACAATGGCCTACTCTTACGAAAAGAACCCCCCCCTTCCCCTCCCCCCCCCCCCCACTCCAACAGGTACTACACTGGTAAGCCTAATCTTACTTTCTTATTCTTTGATATAGTGCTTGTATTTGTATTGGAATGGGTACTGTCTTGTAGTGTGTGCGAGGTGATGGTTGCATACTGTGCTGTGTTATTCTGCGACTTTTTTTCCTATTACTCAATATGTACGGCTTGTAACCCACATGAATTTCTCTATTTGTAAGATAATAAATCTTTCAACTGGGAATTAGTAGAACTCCAGAACAACAACAAAACAATTTGTTAAAGACCCAAGTTTTGCCTGTCTCCTAGTACAACATGTCAACGCTCGACGCTGATTGGTCAGCTGTAGGAGATATCGCATACCGCGAATTTAACACAGACAGACTGTGCCCGGTTTTGGCACGTGATTTTGGCACGAGGAAATAGCACGTGGCGCAAGCTCGAGGTGAATGGAATGTGTCGTGTTGTGAATTTGCCACTGCCATTGAACTTGATTTGTGACAATGATTGTTCCTTTTCTTGCCGTTTTCAAAGTTCCCCATGGCATGGAGGTATTCTGTACATCGACTGCTTCATACGACACAACGGTGGGTAGTATTCATTTTGGGCTTGGTGCAGTTATGTTTTTTAAGGTGTCCATTTTTCATTTCTTGCGCACCGGTTCTGTAGTTTAGGCCGGCCATTTTGACTTGACCCAGTTTGCCTTTCCTTCAGATAAATCTCTCTCTGTCTCTCTCTGCTCTCTCTGTCTGTCTGTCAGTCGTCTTCTGTCTGTCTGTCCTCTCTCTTCTCTCTCATCTCTCTCTTCTCTCCTCCTCTCTCTCTCTCTCTCTCTCTCTCTCTCTCTCTCTCTCTCTCTACTTGTTTATTAATTAATTGATTTCTTTATGGTTACTTCCCTTTTTCTTATGAGGGCATGGTGTAAACAATCATCTGGCTTACCCAACTATCTATAACGAAATGGGTTTGATCTCTCTCTCTCTCTCTCTCTCTCTCTCTCTCTCTCTCTCTCTCTCTCTCTCTCTCTCTCTCTCTCTCTAACGAAATGGTTTGATCTCTCTCTCTCTCTCTCTCTCTCTCTCTCTCTCTCTCTCTCTCTCTCTCTCTCTCTCTCTCGTCTCTCTCTCTCTCCCCCCCTCCCTCCCTCCCTCCCTCTCTCTCTCTCTCTAACGAAATGGGTTTGATCTCTCTCTCTCTCTCTCTCTCTCTCTCTCTCTCTCTCTCTCTCTCTCTCTCTCTCTCTCTCTCTCTCTCCCTCCCTCCCTCCCTCCCTCCCTCCCTCTCTCTCTCTCCCTCCCTCTCCTCTCTCTCTCCTCTCTCTCCTCTCTCTCTCTCCCCTCTCATCCCTCCTCTCCTCTCTCCTCTCATCTCTCTCTCTCTCTCTCTTATGTGTCTGTCTGTCTCTGTCTTTCAATCTCTCAGTCTACCTGTCTGTCTTTCCTTT
>CM060338.1:46163142-46165642 GCA_030674155.1 Stramonita haemastoma | reverse complement strand
TCCATGTTATTTTGACATATTGGTTGATGTTTGTGTCCTTGTTATGTTATTGACTATCTGTGTTTGATACTACATTTTGACTCAATGACATTTTTTTTCCTTTCAGGTTTATCAATGTTAGAACTGAAAGGGATTCTGAAAAAAAATCCGGGTTTTTTTTTGTTTTGCTTGGATTATATAAACTCTCTCTCTCTCTTTCTCTCTCTTTCTCCATCTTTCTCTCTCTCTCTCTCTCTCTCTCTCTCTCTCCTCTCTCTCTCTCTCTCTCCTCTCTCTCTCCTCTCTCTCTCTCTCTCTCTCTCTCTCTCTTTTCTTATATTAAATTTGAAATTTTATTCTTGAGGTCTAAATGAGAATGGGCTGTGTTTGTTTGTTTGGTTGCTGGCTTTTCCCCTCGTTGTTTGGTTTTTCCCCTCACATATAGGTTACACCTTTTGGGCTTAACTCATGTTCTTGAACACGACTTGAAAAAAGTTCTGTTTTTTGTTTTTTTTCTTGTTTTGTTTTGTTGTTGTTTTTGTTTGTTCGTTGGGGTTTTGTTTTCTTTTTGTTTGTGTTTTGCTAGATAGATGGCTTGATGAAAAAGAGCAAATTTATTGCTTAATGTACCATCTGGAAATAAAATTTTGATTGATTTGATTTGATTTGATTGATCTATTTCTCTCTATTTTCTCTCTCTCTCTCTCTCTCTCTCTCTCTCTCTCTCTCTCTCTCTCTCCCTCTCTCTCTCTCTCTCTCTCTCTCTCTCTCTCTCTCTCTCTCTCTCTCTCTCCATTTCTCTCTCTCTCTGTGAATGTGTCACCTATTGTCTGAACATATTTACCATCCATCTTGAGAAATGTTTTATGTATGAGATGGTGTTACCTAAAATTCATCCTTTGACAGACATTGACTGATATGTTTCATTGATAATATCGTTTTCAAAGAAGGATTTCGTGTGATTATTATCAGACTTTGTTCATTGGTCTATTTTGATGATGATGTAACAGGTGAGATGCGCTCTCTGTCTGTCTGTCTGTCTGTCTGTCTGTCTGTCTGTCTGTCTCTCTCTCTCTCTCTCTCTCTCTCTCCTCTCTCTCTCCTCTCTCTCTCTCTCTCTCTCTCTCTCTCTCTCTCTCTCTCTCTCTCTCTTCCTTTCTATTTTTCACTTTCACATAATATATTATCCTAAATTGCCATAATATAGGAATGTTGTGTTTCTAATGTTGAATTTGAAATTGTATTCTTGTGAGCTAAATAAGAACGGGCTGTGTTTGTTTTTTAGTTTGGTTGTTGATGTTTTCCTCTTTTAGTTTGGTTTATTTCCCTCACACATATATTACACCTTTTGGACTTTTAAAACTCATGTTCTTGAACACGACTTGAAAAATGTTATGTTTGGGCTTCACATCACAATGTTGTTGATTTTCTAACAGCTTGTTTGCTAATATTTTTTTTTGCTTCATAATGCTGTTTTAAAGTATAAAAGATATGCTAAAATATTTTGATTATTTGTAGCTTTTTGGGGTGGATTTTTTCTTCTTTGCTGACTCCTCTCAATTTTAAACTATTTGATTTATTTTATAATCAGTGTATCTGTCTTGACATTACTGTTCAGGTCAGTTAGGGATTGTGTGTTTGTTGAATGCATGGCTATCTCTTTTGTTTAAATGATTATCATTGTACTTAGTGGGGATAGGCGTTTGTTGGATGTATACCTATCTCCTTGTTTTAAATCATAGGTTGAATTTTTACTGTTGGTGATGGTGGTTTTGTTTTATTTTTGTTGTTGGTTTTTTCTTCTTTAGAGGGGGGGGGGAGTGCTATTCACTAATCAGGGCAAGGGCCGATAAAAAAAAAAGGTATGTGAATGCTTAATTTGTTACTCTTGGAAAATAAAGATTGTTCATTCATTCATTCATTCTCCTGCTCCAACTTTCAATTTTGTCATAAAAAGTACCTAAGTCCATTGTCTTTACTACTAGCCCCTATTGAATCCATGTTATTTTGACATTTTGGTTGATATGTTTATGTCCTTGTTATGTTATTGACTATCTGTGTTTGATACTACATTTTGACTCAATGACATTTTTTCCTTTCAGGTTTATCAATGCCAGAACTCAGAGGAATTTTTAAAAAATATCCATATTTTTTTTACTTGGACCATATAAACTCTCTCTCTCCTCTCCTCTCTCTCTTCCTCTCTCTCTCTCTCTCTCTCCTCTCTCTCTCTCTCTCTCCTCTCTCTTTCTATTTTTCACTTTCACATAATGGACTATCCTAAATTGTCATCAGATAGGAATGTTGTGGTTCTTATGTTGAATTTGAAATTGTATTCTTGTAGACTGAATAAGAACGGGCTGTGTTTGTTTGTTAGTTTGTTTGGTTGTTGATGTTTTCCCCTCTTTGTTTGGTTTATTCCCCTCTCATATATGTTACACCTTTTGGACTTTTAAAACTCATGTTCTTGAACACGACTTGAAAAATGTTACGTCTATGCGTTACATCACAATGTTGTTGA
>CM060338.1:46148142-46155642 GCA_030674155.1 Stramonita haemastoma | reverse complement strand
CATACCTATCTAACTTTGGAAACAGTGTTGTTGACTATTTCCTTGCTTCAGATGAATTATTTTTTACATTGGTTGATGTGTGTAACTTGTGTGTTGGCGAAAGGATAGAATCCGATCATATGCCACTAGAATTGTCCTTTAAACGTCTCCAGATTGGAGATGAACAAGGTGACAAAGAGCAGAGCACTTGCTTAGCGCAAAGCCCTGCCAGACTAAGATGGCACACATCACATGTACAGCAGTTTCTTGACAACATTCATTCAGATGAGACTCAGACTAAACTAGCAGAAGCTTCACGACTGCTAGATGGAAACATTAATCATGCATTAGAAGCTTTCAATGCCTGCCTTTTGAAATGTGCACAATGTATGGAATCTCCTGTTCGTAATTTTCAACAAAAACGATGTAATGTTTGGTTTGATAATGAATGTAAAGTGTTCCGAGCACATGTTCGCCATTTGTTACGAAAATATCGCAAAACATTTGACTGTGATCTTGGTCATGAATATCATGTAAAGCGTAGAGAATATAAATATTTAATCAGGAGAAAACAGAAAGAGTTGAAAGTAAAACAATGTGACATATTGTTAAATTCTGTCAACCAACAAGAGTTTTGGAAGAATGTAAAACAGATAAAAGGAAAAAGTACAGTGTATAACAATATTTCTGTCAGTGCCTGGTTTGACCATTTTAGTAAAATTTTGAATGATGACTTACAATCCAATGTTACGTCTGATAGAAATTTTGAGGAATGTAATAGTGATGTTGATACTACTGGTGCATATGATGAATCTTTGAACATTCCTATAACACAAGAAGAAATCATTAAAGCTGTTCGCTTTCTTGGAAATGATAAGGCAGCAGGACCAGACAGAATCATAAGCGAGATCTTTAAGTACTCTGATGGCGTTTTTGTACCTTTTTTGCTGAAATTTTTCAATGTTTTATTTGATACAGGAACTTTTCCAGAACAATGGACAGAGTCTATTATCTTTCCTCTTCACAAGAAAGGTAGCATAGGTGATACAAATAACTACAGAGGCATTTCACTGGTTAACGTTTGTAGCAAAATATATGGTTCAGTAATTAACAGTAGACTTCAAAATTGGGTGGAAGAAAACAACATAGTGGGTGAAGTTCAGGCTGGTTTTAGAAGAGGGTATTCGACCGTTGACCATATTTTCACCCTTTTTGCTCTTGTACAGAAACAGCTTGTGTCTAATAAGAAATTGTACATAGCGTTTATAGATTTCGAAAAAGCTTTCGATTCTGTATCCAGAGAAATTTTGTGGTCAATATTGAGAAAAAATGGTTTGAATGGAAAAATGTTTGAATGCATCAAAAGCATGTATACTTCTGTTAAAGCTAAAGTTAAGGCAAGGGCTGAGTTAACAGATTACATCCAGTGTAACAGAGGTGTGAAACAGGGTGACGTATGTAGTCCTGTTCTTTTTAGTCTATTTATTAATGAACTTGCTCATGATATTACAGTCAATGGTAAACATGGAGGTTTAGTAATGCCAGAATTAACAGAATTATTCATTATGCTATTTGCTGATGACATTGTACTCATATCTGAAACTCCTATAGGACTGCAACACCAGTTAAATACATTGTATACTTCATCACAACGCTTACAGTTAAAAGTTAACATGGATAAAAGCAATATCATAGTTTTTAGAAAAGGAGGTCACCTTGCAGCAAAGGAAAAATGGTTCTATGGAAACACTGAGATGAAAGTGGTAAATAACTACAAATATTTGGGTATTTTTTTCTCCACTAGATTATGTTTTTCTGCAGCTTTGAATGAACTTGTCACTCGAGCCAAAAAAGCATGTATTAATATATTAGGTACACTGAATAAGATAGATTGTCATTCTTTTGATGTTTTTATAAAACTTTTTGATGCACAGGTTGCATCTATTGTGTCCTACGGATCTGAAGTTTGGGGTATTAGAAATGAAAGTTTGTTAATAGAAAAAGTACATACTTTTGCTCTTAAGAGATACCTGAAAATAGATCAGCGCACACCAAATGATTTAATATATGGTGAAACTGGAAGATATTGTTTAACAATCAGGTGCCATATTCGTTGTATTAAATATTGGCTAAAACTTACGAGAATGGATTCAAACCGATTGCCATATAAAACTTATATCATGTTGTATCATTTAGATTTGAAAGGGAAGAAAACTTGGGCCACGAAAATCCGTGAATTCCTGTTATCATATGGATATGGTCATGTATGGTTTATGCAAGGTGTTGAGCACATTGACGTTTTCTTGCAGAGCTTAAAGCAAAGGTTAATAGACTGCAAAATGCAAAACTGGCATGACCGTATTTCCAGTAAAGAAAGATACACTATGTATAGAACATTTAAACATAATTGTGAACTTGAACCATATCTAGCTCTCGACATGAACACGCACATAAAGCGTATCCTTACTAAGTTTAGATTGGGTGTATCTTCGATTTTTGTTCATGCATTAAGATATTCAGGTGGCAGTGACTTACACAGAATTTGTGCACTTTGTAAATCTGGTGTTGAAGATGAAAAACACTTTGTACTTGTTTGCCCAGCTTATTTAGATCTGAGAGAAGAATTGATTCCATCAAAATATTATAATGATCCGTGTGCCTTTCGAATGACTTTACTGTTAACATCAAGAAAAGAAACTGTTGTAAAAAATCTAGCTGTATATCTATATAAAGCTTTCCAGAGGCGAGAGATATTATCAGGATAAAAAAGGATATTATGTTGTCACACTTTGAAATAACTTTTCAAGTTCTGATGCTTTATGAATTCTTGTGTGAATGAATATGTGAATTTTGTTTTTGAAATGTTGTCTCCTGTTGTGGGCCAAGGGCCTGACAGTAAACGTTTGAGTTTGAGTTTGAGTCTGTCTTTCTCTCTCTCTCTCTCTCTCTCTCTCTCTCTCCTCTCTCTCTCTCTCTCTCTCTCTCTCTCTCTCTCTCTCTCTCTCTCTCTCTCTCTGTATGTCTTTCTGTCTTTCTCTCTGTCTCTCTCTCTCTCTCTGTCTCTCTCTCTCTCTCTCTCTCTCTGTCTTTCTCTCTGTCTCTCTCTCTCTCTCTCTCTCTCTCTCTCTCTCTCCTCCCTCTCTCTCTCCTCTCTCTCTCTCTCTCTCTCTCTCTCTCTCTCTCTCTCTCTCTCTCTCCTGTCTGTATGTCTGTCTGTCTGTCTCTCTCCCTCCCTTTCTTCCTCCACACTCTTGCTCTCTTCCAATGAAAGTGGAAATGAATGCCCCCCCCCCCCCCCCCCCCCCCCACGAAAAAAAAAAAAGAAATACACGGTGCCAGTAATGATTGAACATAATTGTGAATCCCCACTAACCGCTGACTTGAAGTTTACAGGGCCTCACCAGACAGAGGACCTACACTACTGCCCTCAGCCTCTCCACCAGAGAACAGAAGGTCACCCTGCAGGATTAGCAAGGACCAGACCCTCAGCATGTATCATCTCTTGTGGCACACCCTCAGCATGTATCATCTCTTGTGGCACACCCTCAGCATGTATCATCTCCTGTGGCACACCCTGAGCATGTATCATCTCTTGTGGCACACCCTGAGCATGTGTCATCTCTTCTGGCATAGCTGACCCCTAAGCATGTGTCATCTCTTCTGGCATACCTGACCCCTGAGCATCTGTCATCTCTTGTGGCACACCCTGAGCATGTGTCATCTCTTGTGGCACACCCTGAGCATGTGTCATCTCTTCTGGCATAGCTGACCCCTGAGCATGTGTCATCTCTTCTGGCACACCCTGACCCCTGAGCATGTGTCATCTCTTCTGGCACACCTGACCCCTGAGCATGTGTCATCTCTTGTGGCACACCCTGAGCATCTGTCGTCTCTTGTGGCACACCCTGGGCATGTGTCATCTCTTGTGGCACACCTGACCCCTGGGCATGTGTCATCTCTTGTGGCACACCTGACCCCTGAGCATCTGTCATCTCTTTTGTTTGCTGCTGGTGCCAGTGCCACTGCAGGGAGGACGCGGGCCTTCAGCCACCGTGAGTCTGAGTGTGAGTATGAGGAATATATCACTGATGTACACACTTCTATACCTGGCCATGTTTTAGACACTTCTATACCTGGCCGTGTTGTAGACACTTCTATACTTGGCCTATACTGCCTTCAGCGCCTCGGATTTATCACAGTTCTGGATTAAACCATTGATGCTGGGGGCAACTTTTTATTATTATTATTATTATTATTATTATTATTATTATTATTATTATTATTATTATTATTATTATCATTATTATTATTATTATTATTGTTATTCTTTTATATCGAGGATAATGGGCTAAGCGCTCTTGTGCTTTTTTACATCCAGTCCCCGTGTGTATGCAGTTTGGTAAATGTCATCTGTTCCCACCGGCATACGATGGCCTCCTCTTACGAAAAGCGGAACAAGATTTAACATGTGCGCAAAATGTTTTGCGTGCGTTCTCACACGGGGCCTCGGTTTATAGTCTCATCCGAAGGACTTTGCAACAGCAAAGTGAGAGGCTGTATGATCAGTGGCTTTCTTTCCCACTCATGGAATTCCACTTTACAGCTTAGTCTTTAGTGATTGACTATGACTCTCTGACTAGGAGGCTTGACTTGCACAGTCCTTATGTGCTGCAGCCCTGGGGGATAGTTGGCCTTTGGAGAACATCTCCAACGCTGACTGTCCTTATGGCCTCTTGGCCGAGAGAGTGGGGGTGTGCTGTGGGCAAGGCATCTCCGCTATAATCAAATTGCTGCCCAGTTTCCGAAACAGCAGCTGCCCCCTCTGCTGTTTTGGAGGTCATCGTCGAACACGACAGACAAGCAACTTGGCCATGATGTACACACTTCAATACTTGACATTATGTTCGCAAATACTGTCTAGATCCAATAGACTATTTTATTGGTATTAGACAGGCAGGAGCACACACGCATGCACACAAGCACGCACACACATATACACAACATATACATACACAACACACACGTGCGAGCGCGCACACACACTCTCACACACATACACACACATATACATACACGCACACACACACACACACACACACACACACACACACACACACACACACACACACACACACACACACACACACACACACACACACACACACACACACACACACAGCAAACAAAACTGAAATGAGTGGTGCTGCTCATGTGGTGATGCTTTTCTCCCCAGGGAGAGCAAACTGAAGTTTATGTAAACTAGACACATCTAATGTGACTTGGTGGTACACAACACACATACACACATACAAACACACACGCGCACGCGCACACACGCACGCGCACACACACGCGCGCACACACACACAAATACACACACATACACACACACACACAACCACACAAACACACACACACACACACTCACACACACTCACACTCACACACTCACACACACACACACACACACACACACACACACACACACACACACACACACACACACACACACACACACACACACACACACACCAGTCTACGTTTCTTTGACTCGGACTGTGTCATGAGAATTCATCACCAAAAAATGCTGTTTGGATTTTTTTCCAGATACTTTGAAACATTCTGTGACCTGCTCACCAAAGGCACGGTGACGCGATGAAACACATGACACGGGATGAAACAAAGGACACGGGATGAAACAAAGGACACGGGATGAAACAAAGGAAAAACCGGGATGAAACAAAGGACAACGGGATGAAACAAAGGACACGGGATGAAACGCATGACATCATTTCACTTGGTTAGGCCCCGTGTTGTTAAAGGAATAGAAAGGGAGTGGACAGGAAGTGCGTATTACCAAAACCCTAAAGGGATTTTCGTTTTTCTAGGGATCTGGTACATAAGTATTCGATCCTATTCTTGCGTCTCCAGAACCATGACCCCCTGCTCTGACCAATCTTTTGCTTTCGGAGTTCCCTGTCTTCCGCCACGCTTTGTGTCTCTTTGCTGTTGGACCGCGCTGTCACTGGCTTTCAAACCATCATCACTGAGCACCACACTTGTGATTGCATCCAGTATTTCTTGCTTGAAAAATAGGCTAAAACATTTTTTAAATAATAATAAAATAAAATATAATAATAATAATAATAATAATAATAACAATAATAATAATAATTATTATTATATATATTATAATGTCGACTAAAAAGTACTAGATGAACTTTAAAAAAAACTTAAAATGAAATAAAATGTGACAGAATAAAATAAAATAGGATAATTTGTAGACAAGAAATAAAACCTAGAATAACAGGATAAACTTCTTTTTAAAAAAATGATAAATAAAATAAAGCAATAAAGTTAGCAGAAAAGGGTTAAATACTTTAAGTTTAAAAGAGCAAGAGATCTGGGAGCAATCATGGTGATCTTGGTGTCCGAAAACACACACACACACACACACACACACACACACACACACACACACACACACACACACACACACACACACACACACACACACACACACACACACTTGGTGTCCGAAAACACCACTACCTATATGGTGTCCGAAAACACCACCACCTACATGGTGTCCGAAAACACCACCGCCTATATGGTGTTCGAAAACACCACCGCCTATATGGTGTTCGAAAACACCACCGCCTATATGGTGTCCGAAAACATCACCACCTATATGGTGTCCGAAAACACCACCGCCTATATGGTGTTCGAAAACACCACCGCCTATATGGTGTTCAAAAACACCACCACCCACTTGGTGTCCGAAAACACCACCCCCTACTTGTTATCCGAAAACACCACCACCTATATGGTGTCCGAAAACACCACTCTCTCCTTGGTGTCCGAAAACACCACTCTCTCCTTGGTGTCCGAAAACACCACCAACTTCTTGGTGTCCGAAAACACCACTCTCTCCTTAGTGTCCGAAAACACCACCAACTTCTTGGTGTCCGAAAACACCACGGCCTACAAAAACCTTAAAACAATGATCTCGGTGTTTGAAAACACCACCACCGACTTTTTGTCCTAAAACATCACCACTTAATTGGAGTCCGAAAACACCACTTGGAGACAGTGGTCACAAGAGATTGGTCACTCTCTCACCCTTGACTTTTTTAGTGAAGCATTTCCTGTCAGCTTCTTTTATAGCTCATTTCCCTCCTTTATCCCGCAAGGGTTCTGACCTCGTGAGTCATCATGTGGGTCATCTGGAAGTTATGTGGATCCTCTGGGAGTCATCATATGGATCCTCTGAAAGTCATGTGGATCCTCTATGAGTCATGTGGATCCTCTGGAAGTCATCATGTGGCTCCTCTGGAAGTCATCATGTGGGTCATCTAGAAGTCATCATGTGGATCCTCTGGAAGTCATGTGGATCATTTGGAAGTCATGTGGATCATCTGGAAGTCATGTGGATCCTCTGAAAGGCATGTGGATCCTCTGGAGTCATCATGTGGATCCTCTGGGAGTCATCATGTGGATCCTCTGGAAGTCATCATGTGG
>CM060338.1:46120642-46143142 GCA_030674155.1 Stramonita haemastoma | reverse complement strand
CTTTTTTCTGCCTTTCTCAAGGCAGAACAGAGAGAGGTAATGGAGGGAACTGGTTGTCAAGTCTTCATGGGTGCCCCCACGGTCGCCAAACTAAGGGATGGATGGATGGATAGATAAATAGATAGATAGATAGATAGATAGATAGATAGATAGATAGATAGATAGATAGATAGATAGATAGATAGATAGATAGATAGATAGATAGATCGATCGATCGATCGGATCGATCGACAGACAGACAGACAGACAGACAGACAGACAGACAGACAGACAGACAGACAGACAGACAGACTCATATCTATCCCTTAATAAATAGATAGATAGAGAGAGATAGAGAGATAGATAGATAGACTCTTATATCCTATCCCTTAATACAATTCTTTTTTTTAATATATTCAATACCATTTTACATGACACAAAATTTACAAACTTCATTCACACAAACAAAGTAATAAAACACGCGAGTGGCTAACATGAAATACCTTACAGAAGCACCTCCAGAGTTCGCAGTTCAAAGCTCGGAGCCCTATTCGGTAAATCTAAATAAATTGAAAATAGCTGAAAATCAAAATAACGAAAGATTTAGAAGCAGCCTGAACTTAAACCTGCAATATGTCACCTAAGTAACAGAATTCACAGACAATTACCAAACGAACAGAATAAATACTTCCTTGTGTGAAAAACAGAAGGGAAGAAACAGTTCTTACCAGAACACACACAGTCTATTCTTACATTACCCACGTTCATTTGCTCAAAGGCGAGGAAACCCCATGGTGTGTGACTTGCAATTTGCCAAGAACTATCAAGCATGTGCTTGAAGATTGTAAGGGGTCTAGGATATCTGACACAAGTATTTTACTGCAGATTCTTTAAACATTCTGTTTCACTGTTCCGCTGGAAAAACAGTTTTCACATCCTAGGCCTAAGAGAATTTTTCATCTGATATGAGTTAACATTTAATTGTTAAGCTGAGGTCTCTGATGCCTCGCTCCCCTACGACCCCCTAGGTTATGGGACACCTTTACTTTTACTTTACTTAGTTATGTACTGTATTCAAGCGTGTTTTTGAAGGTTCAGTTATTGGTTGTATTCCAATTCATGCACCAGTCATGTGGTCCATCCACAAAGCAAGTGACTGTGCAGGGTTGTCTGCATGGTCGGCATAGGGGGTTCTTTGACAGGAGAAACAACAGAAGACGTGGTTTTCATATTATTAGTTTTAACTAGTATATACACAGTTGTGAGATATTTAACACAGTGTTAACCCTGATATGGCCTCTATGGTCAGCAGAGCAATAAACATTAGGACTGGATCAGAACCTATCAGAATTATTGTTTAATGAAGGAGCTGAAAGCCCTGATATAGCTTCTGTGGTCGGCAGAGCCATGAACAACAGGACTAGACTGGATCTGAACCCTTTAGATGTTTAATTAACAAGGTGCCAGCCCTGATGTGACCTCTATGGCTAGCAGGGCTGTACACAACAGGACTGGACTGGATCAGAGCCCTTTAGATGTCAGAACATTGCGCTCACAATTTGACGACCTTGGTTCGATTCCCGTTGGAGGGGATTTTTCCCCTGGAGTTAACATCAGTGCTGACTCCACTCTCCCCAAAAGTCTTTCAGATGATACTGTAAACTGAGGCCCCGTGTACGACAGCACGCAGAACATCTTGCGCACACGTTAAATCTTGTTCCGCTTTTCGTAAGAGTAGGTCATTGTGTGCCGGTGGGAACAGATAACAAGATTTACAAAACTGCATACACAGGGGGACTGGATGAAAAAAAGCACATGAATACTTATTCCATTATCCTCCGTATAAAAGAATTAACTGTGCAGGGTTGACTGCATGGTCGGCAGAGGGGGTTCTTTGACAGGAGAAACAGCAGAAGACTTGGTTTACATATTAGTTTTAAGCAGTATGTACACAGTTGTGAGAAGTTAATAATAATAATTAGGTAATAACCCTGATATGGCCTCTGTGGCCAGCAGAGCAATAAACATTAGGACTGGATCAGAACCTGTCAGATGTGTTGTTTATTTACGGAGGTGACAACCCTGTAACCTCTAGGGTCAGCAGGGCTATACACAACAGGACTGGAGTGGATCAGAACCTATCAGAATTGTTGATAAATTAAGGTGACAGCCCTGATGTGGCCTCTATGGTCAGCAGAGCAATACACATTAGGACTGGATCAGAACCTGTCAGATGTGTTGTTTAATTAAGGAGATGACAACCCTGATTAGGCCTCTGTGGCCAGCAAGGCTACACACACTAGTTAGAACTGGATCAGAACCTATCAGAATTATTGTTCTCATCCGAAGGACTTTTGGGGAGAGTTAACATCAGTGCTGACTCCACTCTCCCCAAAAGTCCTTCGGATGAGACTTTAAACCGAGGCCCCGTCTGCGAACGCACGCAGAACATCTTGCACACACGTTAAATCCTGTTCCGCTTTTCGTAAGAGTAGGCCATCGTGTGCCGGTGGGAATAGATAATATTTACAAAACTGCATACACACGGGGACCGGATGAAAAAAAAAGCACATGATTGCTGATTCTGTTATCCTCGATATAAAAGAATAAATAAATAAATAAAATAATAAATAAATAAATTGTTTAATTAAGGAGGTGACAGCCCTGATATAGCTCCTGTGGTCGGCAGGGCTATAAACAACAGGATGGAATAGCCTAGTGGTCATGAGCATTGCGCTTGCAATTTGACGACCCGGGTTCGATTCCCGTTCAAGGGGATTCTTTTCCCCTGAAGTTAACATTAGTGCTGACTCCGCTCTCCCAAGAAGTCCTTCGGATGAGACTATAAACCGAGGCCCCGTGTGCGAACGCACACAGAACATCTAGCCACGCGTTAAATCCTGTTCCGCTTTTCGTAAGAGTAGCCCATTGTGTCCCGGTGGGAACAGATGACAAAATTTACAAAAACTACACTCTGGATTGGATGTAAAAAAGCACATGAGTGTTTAATAATAATAATAATAATAATAATAATAATAATAATAATAATATAATAATAATAATAATAATAATAATAATAAAATGGAATTTATATAGCGCTATATCTTGCAAAAACAAATCAAAGCGCTTTGATCAAAGTGCTTATTCCATTATCCTCAATATAAAAGAATTTTAAAAATATATTATAAAAAAAAGAAAGAAAATAAAGGACTGGATTAGATCAGAGCCCCTCAGACGTGTTGTTGTTTTGATGTCTGCAGGGTCCCTTCACCGTGGACCATCAACAAGGCCAGTGATGGAACAGGACACTAAGGCCTGGAGACTGACTGACTGACACCGGGTCATGAACACTGTGAACATCTGCCATCAACGAGGAGGACTTCACACAGGTTGGATGAAGTATCACAACAGTCAGTGCTCCACAACTGAGCAAATAGCAATGTCATGACAATTTTCATGAAAAAAATCAAGACATTATAGACAGGGCAATATAATTATTATCTGCAGTAGATTGTAATAATGCAACACACACCAGTGCAATAATAAATCCAGACAAACGTAACCAATGTTTACACAAATAGATTGCATGTATCACATGCACTAGAGCAGCAACAAAACCCGACAAACGTAATCATTTGTCATAATTCTTAGAAGGCATGCATCATCGCATCACACCACTAGGGCTGTTATTGCTCCACACCCTAAGGCACAAAACCAGTGAATGTTTTCTGTCTGTGTTTCCATAATATGTTGTGAGGAGATGTGCAAAACACCCATTACTATTTTTGCATCATATTTTTTGTACGAGTATCGATCTGCAGAGAAGGGAGGTGGCACAAAAGGAGTATATTAATATTTAACTCAAACATACAGTTAGCCCGTTGTCATTATGGGGCTTGGGGGATTTCATGAAACGATATCAATCATTGTAACATACACAATAAACGGCACGTTTTCTTCGAAAGAAAAGTTTTACCTCATAGATATTTGCATCCAAGATCAAATTCAAAAAGGGGACGGGATAGCTCTGTGGTCAGAGCGCTCGCTTTCCCCCAGCCAAGGTTAATTAAGCAGCATTGAGCGTGGTTACAAGTTGGATGGGTGACCGTTTGCGCGCCTTGGCTTCAGTATAGCCCCCCCCCCCCCCCTCCCCAGTTCACCCAGCTGTAAATGGGTACCTGCCCTCTTTGGAGCCAGGAAGGTAAAGCAGCGAGAGAGAGGAGATGGGCGCCGCCCTCAACATGCTGACCCTAGAGAAGCTGAGTCTCTTGCGCCTCGCTCCCCTACGAACACACAGGTTATGGGACACCTCTATCTTTTACTTTACTACACAATATTGCATGAGCAAATAATTTTTCAACATTACCTGTGACACAAAATTATGAATGTAGTCCACGTTTCTAATTTCTACTTCATTCAAGTTTAATCTTGATTATAGATTTTAACCATTTTTAGGTGTGAAGAAAACAAATTACGAAGCTTGAACATTTCTTTTGGATGCAAATATCTAGATCTATTAGGTAAAACTTTTTTTTCGAAATTAAGAAACTGAATACATTCCATTATAAAATAAAACTCTTTGCGGATAGTATTGGTATCACACTGTTTACACAGCCAGTTTTTGGTGCAATGTCGTTTCCTCCGGCCTGGTTTCCATTGGTAGTAAGCAAATTTTACCTCTAAACCTAACTAGCTAAGCTTTCATTTTTGTTTTGGATTTTGTGGGATTTTCCCCTTGGTAGTTTTTGTTTGAGTGGTGAAGTGTGAGAGGTTCAATCTGAGGAAGGTGGTGGTTGTGAATGGCGGAATGTTTAGTTAGTTGCAAAGAAGTTAGAAGTGGACAGGGAGAAATGGATGCCTCACAAAATGTTTGTGTGGTTTTCTTTTTTTTCATTGATTCTGAAGATGAAGAAATATTTACTGTCCTACTAAACCCTTTATCCTTGATGTGATAGGACTGGCAGTAATTTGTGATTTTTTTAAAAAAGAATTTTACTTTTTTTTCAAATCAGTGATATCAAGTGAGTGGGTCAGAAAACACTCTGCCATGGCATGCACACCATGCTGTGTAGGGCTGGCAATAATAAGTGATTTTTTTAAGATGAATGTCTACTATTTTTTTAAAGAATAAGATCTAATACTGAGACTTATGTCCCTTCCGGTTGAAAAGACTGACAAAAATATTATTTTGGGGAGTTATTGGTTTAATGAATCTGATGACAACAAAAATAGTGAATGAAGAAATAGTTCCAGCCTGATAATCAAGGTATTTAGCAACGGAAATAATGTTTTGTTCTGACTTTAATTCTCCAGCTGTTCTAGGGTTGTACTTGTAGCAATGCCAGTCTTTCTCCTCGCTCACATCTCTACTCTGGCCTGGTTCGACAACTCGTTCGCCCTCTTCTGATCATCTTCTTCACGCAGCTTTGCTTTGATCGTTGGTCTTCCTGTCCTTTTCCTAACTCATGGCCATCACTTTCTTACCGACCTACTGGTCACTTCTCCTCCACACAAGCCCACACCACTGCAGTAGCCTTTCTTCTGGTCACTGACCGCCAAGTCATGCACTGTCCTCACATCTCTCCTCACTTCTTCACTCCACACCTTGTCTTACACTGTCACTCTCTCGGATCATCACAGCATTCTGTTGTGTTCCTAACATTAGTTCAGCGAACTGGAGAGAAAGGTTTCTGAGTCTGTGCGTGGATTCGCTCTCAGGTCTAGAGGCCATTGCTTGTAGGAGTAGAGCTCATCTCAAGCGCCTGGGGTTCAAAGTTCTATTATCTTATCATGATATCTTTAAAAAGGGATGGGTATGACATGTTCTGGTGTGGATCCCTGGGCATTAGCGCAAAGAGGCAGTTGGCCAACTTGCAATGGCTGCCACGAAAAAGATTTCTTATCTACTTTACCATACTCAGACTTCAAATCTAAAAGCTAACACTTTGTGCAGTCCCTGTGGCAAGAGAAATGGAACACTCAGATTGACAATACATTTGTCCAGAAATTTTGTGCTAACCTGAAAAAGTCCCCCTCCCTTCCTTTTGTGCAAAACGTCGAGGATAAGAAACAGTGTTCACTAGGATACACACAGGCCACTCTCACATTAATCGCTTTCATTTGCTCAAAGCAAGGGAACCCCATGGTGTGTGACATCTGATATGCAAATAACCATCACTCCCAGATGTCCAGATGTCCAGGATATTAGGCACAAGCAATTCTAATGCAGACTCCTTGAAGATGTTTTGCAGCGTTCAACCAGACGTAGACAGTACTTTTTAACTTCCTGACAGAATCGAGCATTCTATGTGTGATACGAGTTAACATGTCATAATTATCTGCTATAAACAAGGTTATTTTTAGGACTCCAGTACCGATTTTATCTAATTTATGTGTTGTTTATGTGGTTCTCCCATAACGTGGTGACCATCCTGAGCTGATCCTTATAATTAACTAAGGAGTTGAAACAAGGAATGACAGTAGAGTTGGTTTTAAATCTTGTTTTACTCTGTATATTATAGTTGCACAGTTTTAACCTGATATCTAGATATCAAAAAGGCAACATCCCCGATATGGCCTCTTTGGTCAGCAGGGCTATAAACAGCATGAGTGGATTGGATTATGTCTCTTTATGCTCCTGGGACGATGAATGATTCTGATTATTTTGAACGTCGCATTTTTTAGCAGTCAGAACTGGACATCATTCATTTTTATGCTGGTGGCGTTCTTTATTATATTTGTTTTTGTGGGGGTTTTGTTTTCATTCATTCAAATTTTAAAAACTGGTTGAAGAAAAATTAATGCTCCACTAGCTGCCACGTTGGTGTTGGTCAAACTGCCAATGATTGCTGATGGTTTTCTTTTTCGTCAGGCTTTAATTTCGTAGTGAAACGCATTCAGTGATGGGCGGAGGAAATATTCTAGTTTTGACATGGAATGTAGGGTTGGCAGTCATTTCTGGTGGCTTTTTTAGTTTACTATTTTCTCATGAATCACGTCAGATTGCTGTGGGAAAAACTCTTGATGCCGATTGGTCCTTAATTGTGGTATTGGCACCAATTGTGGCTTTTGTTAGGAGGGTTGTTTTAAAGGGAAAATGTATTTGTATGTAATAACGGTTACGGTGCTAATTGAATTTACGTAGTCTGTCTGTCTATCTATTTTATCTATCTATCTATTACTCTAATCTATCTATCTATCTAATCTATCTATCTATCTATCTATCTATCTATCTATCCTATCTGTCTGTCTGTCTGTGTGTCTGTCTGTCTGTCTATCTATCCCTTATCTGGCGACCGTGGGGGCACCCCTGAAGACTTGACAATCAATACCCTGCATTCCTCTCTCTCTGCTCTGCCTTTCTCAGGGTTTTATTGAGTTCTGGCCTGTCCATCCGCTGATGTTGTCCTCCCATCTCTTCTTTGGTCTGCCTCTTTTTCTTCCTCTTTAGACAGTGCCTTGCAGTATTGTTTTTGCGAGTCCTTTTGATCTTGTTATCTTATTTCCAGTATGTCAAAGTCAAGTTTTCATTTCTAATTGGGGTATATTGAATAAGCAAAAATACGCGTTTTTTCATCAAACCATTGATAAAAAAAAAAATTAAACATAATCAGGACAGCCATACAAATCAAAATAAAATTCAAACCTCAGATTACTCATAGAAACGCAACATTAAAAAGCAAAAAGAAACTTGAAAGTATCCTCGACTAGACAAAACACAACTATAAGTCGAACGAGTCTGTGTGTGTGTGTGTGTGTGTGTGTGTGTGTGTGTGTGTGTGTGTGTGTGTGTGTGTGTGTGTGTGTGTGTGTGTCTCTGTGTGTGTCTCTGTGTGTGTCTGTGTCTGTGTGTCTGTGTGTGTGTGTTTCATGTGTGTGTATTATGTGTGTGAGAGTGAGTGAGTGAGTGAGTGATGTGCGTGCGTGCGTGCGTGCGTGCGTGTGTGTTATGAGTGTGTGTGCGTGTGTGTGTGTAAAGGGGGTAGTAAGTTGAGGCGGAAACGATAGGTTTAAAAATATTTTAGAGAGGAATATTTGGGGTGAGGGGGGGGGTAGGCTGCATGTTTGATATCAATGGGGAGGGGGAAGGAGAGGGCAGGATACGTGTCAGGATCAGTGGGAACAGAGCAGAACAAGGGCTGGCTGACAGAGTGTGTGTGTATCACACAGTTTTCATCCTGGCAGCATCCCTTCCTGCTCACGTGGTTTACTTTGGGATTCTTCGTTTTCATAAAACAGATACAACCTGTTAGAAAATGTCCAGATTTGAAATCACTTTAGTTGATGATAACTAAACTGGAAATTCGCATCAAAATCCGATCTTTAAGTCTCACAAAATTACAGCCCAAGTTTGAATCTCACAAAGTTAACAGCCTAGTTATTGATATCACTGGTAGCTTGTGATTTCATTGAAAGATCTATTTGGGCAGTTTAAGATAAAAGACAAAACTCAAATTTTGTAATTTGCGATTTTGAAAAGAAAAAAATCTGTGTCATAGTGTCTAAAGCTACGTGCCATTTTTGTTCACGTGCTCTTGTGTCCATATGCTTTCAGACACACAGACACACAGACAGACAATCGGACAGACACAGACAGTCGGACAGACAGACAGACAGACAGACAGAGCAGCAACTGGCTGACAGCCCTTGCTTACCCTGTTCATAACTAACATTAACACTAACCCTAACCCTAACCCTAACTCTAACCCTGGCCCCTCACGTGGACACAAAGAGCAAGTGGATACCAGTGGTACATGCTGACACAATGGCGAAATCGTTAGGGTTTTTTTTTCTCTATTTGGGATGGGGGTGGTAGAATTTTAAGAAAAGATATGCTAGGAAGAGAAAGGATGAGGATTTTTTAGTAGTTTTGAATGTCAGTGTGTTTGTGTGTTGTGTGTGTGTGTGGTGTGTGTGTGGTGTGTGTGTGTGTGTGTGTGTGTGTGTGTGTGTGTGTGTTGTATGTGTTGTTGTGTGTGTTGTGTATGTGGAGGAATGGGGTAAGGCAATTACCTTTGAGGTTCAGGAGGGGATGGAATATTTAAAAACAAAACTAGGGGGTGCTAGTAATTCACTATTTGATTGAATGGCCATTGAGAATATAGAAGTAATGGACACGGGGAGGGGGGGTGCTGTGGAGACTGTGTTTAAAAGCAGGGAAACAGAGAAATGGCAGGTCTGTCGGGATGAAGAAAGGGGACCCTGTGTGTGTGTGTGTGTGTGTGTGTGTGTGTGTGTGTGTGTGTGTGTGTGTGTGTGTGTGTGTGTGTGTGTGTGTGTGTGTGTGTGTGTGGATGAAGTAGATCTATGGAATGATATACTAGTGGTTTTGCTGGCAGCACAATAACTATTTTAAAAATATATATGCTATTGCGTACTTACACAGATGCATATACCGCGTAGCTACATAATACATTCTCATTTTTTGATGACAAAAGCAAATTTGATCTCAAACGACAGGGATTATCACGATATTTTGGCTGAGTATATTCAATTCTTATATAATGTAGACCATGAAAACTTATGAATTGAAAATTAATTTCAATTTCTTCCACACGGCATATAATTTCGTCACCCACTCTGAGCATATATCTGCATCCATGACATGCTGACACACCAAATCTGAATTTTGTAAGCCCGCCTTTCAAGCATGCATTGCAGTTTCAATAAATATGGCCCGACAATGTTGTTAAACTCAATGTTTTGCAAAGTTACTATTCTCAGGAATGGTCAACCGTTTCTTGCCATTTACAATGAATGATTTAATTCAATGTTTTAAAGCATCTGGCATTATCTGTAGTAGTTCTAGACTCACTCATGGTAAGGAAGCATTTTTCAGTGTTCCAAAACATTTTTACAGAAAATGAGAAGACTAGACTGTAAGGTTTTTTTTGGTTAGTTCTGTGGGTACCCTTTTATGCATCATCCATGGGTACTTATAAATGATAGCTATTTTACCATTAGACAGTCATCGACAACTCAATGCGGCTAAATATCTCTCAATGTGTTCAAAACAAGAAACCACTGTGGACATCGAAATTAGTACAAGGCCTTTAAGATCTGAAGTCAGCATGCCTAACAAAGCGCATTCTATTCGTTCTGTTACCTAAGTTAGAACCTCTACTTCTCCATAACTTGATGAGGCAGAAATATGTCCTACAGAAACATCCTAAATCAAAGATTGACTCCTGGTCCTGTTCCCTATGGGAGCTTCAGAGAGCTAATTTGACGTCAATTATTCTGATCGAACCAAAAAGGTAATGAAAATATCTTAAGCACAGCAGTAAAAGAATATATACAAACTACATATCCAGAACATCTAAAAACCTACACTGACAGTTCCCTTTAAACAGCGATGAGGCAGTTTGTAACCTTTGTCATCCTGTCGTTGAAAGTAGAGAGATCATTTCATGTTGGGAAAAATCACTCGATATTTACAGCTGAATTATGTGTTATTTTGATGGCTTTATATCATCTTCTAGATTTTCCTATAGACATATTTCGGATGCTTTTCTGTGTCAAATTCAAGTCAGTTTTACTTGCTCTAGACAATTCCGTTCAAAATGAGACAAGAGCCGATAACTGAGATTTGTCATCTGATTCCTCTTCTGATGTCACCAGGCAATGGTGTGGCTTTTGGCTGGTCACTTGCGCTGTGGTATCTACTTTAATGAAAGAGCTGACAGAACAGCAAAATGTGGAGCAAAGAATACCAATGGGTCTTGCAGTATAACTGTTACTCTATCTATTCATGAGGGCTATAGCAAGCTACAAAATACATGTTGGAAACACTTTAGAAAGAAAGTATGATATATCGGTTATCCCTGGAATGATGATGGAACCCCTTTTTTATCTTCTAATAATTTCAGAGGTCGTGATTCACATAAAATATAGAAATGTGGCTTCTCTTATCAACAGGTTTAAGTTCTGTGCTTTCAGATTTTTTTAAAGCAACATGTATATGTGGCAAAACTATTACAAATGTTCACATTACTTTACAGTGTAGAGACATAAAAACATTTCCACCTGTCTTCCCAGTCCTTGCTTAGAGCAAACTTTAACAGACATTCCACTTATGAAAGACATTGCATAGTCATTAACTCATAGTCCTATCATCAAATACTAATGATCTTGACTAGTTACCCCCACTCCGAAAAAAAGCCCACATCATTTCACTATTGTTATGTGTTGGCTTTCTTCCCAGCTTTTCTTTCTTAGTAATTATTATTGATTCCGCTTTTTAACAAAATGCAGGCAGAGAAAGGTGATCTGGTCAATCCTGTCATCCCCAAAAGGACAGCAAGGGTTTTCAGGATGAGCAGAAATCAGAATTGTACTGGTGGATTTCTGTAGGCTACTTTAATAAAGCCCTTGTGTGCAGAAAAAAAGGAAGAAATCTTATCATGTCTGTGTATGATAACTTGTAAACGGGACTTTTAAAGTCAAATGACCACTGTCGGTGCTGTTGATATGTAAGATATGAGGGTATTTGGGCATCTGGCGTGCATCAGGCTTGGATCCCAGACATAACTATGGGCATTCAGGCTTTGATCTCGGCATAACTATGGACAATTCAGGCTTGGATCTCGGGCATAACTATGGACATTCAGGCTTGATCCGCATAACATGGCATCTCAGCTGGACCCATAACTATGGACATTCAGGCTTGGATCTCGGCATAACTATGGACATTCAGGCTGGATCCCAGACATAACTATGGACATTCAGGCTTGGATCCCAGACATAACTATGGACATTCAGGCTTTGATCTCGGGCATAACTATGGACATTCAGGCTGGATCTCGGGCATAACTATGGACATTCAGGTGGATCTCGGGCATAACTATGGACATTCAGGCTGGGATCTCGGAGATATAAGGAGTGAACGACTTCGCCAAGAGTGCTGCGAAAAATATCTTCAAGTCTATTGTACCATGTAAAAATAAACAATCTTAGTTGTTGGCAAAACTTGGTTGCATACACAAAAATGGCGTCATTGATGAACCTGGGAAGTTTAACTGGGAACAGAAAAAACAAAATAAAGTTAAACGGCATGTGCAGTCCCTCTGGCGAAAGGACTGAATAGAAACACTGAGGCCCCAGTCTTGTCCATATTTGCTCTAACCTGAAGGAAGAGCTCCTTGTGTGTACAAAAAACAGGAGTGAGGACCCGTGCTCACCAGAACACACACAGGCCACTGTCATTTTTCATAGCACACGTTCGTTTGCTCAAAGCGTCTGCTCCTGGAGAGTGGAAATGTCCAGGACATTAGACACAAGCATTGTACTGCACACTTCCTCAAGATTCTTTCTCGCCATGTTCCATCAGACAGCATTTTTAACTTCCTGAGAGAATCAAGCTTTTTTCGGCTGATATGAGTGAAGATGTTATTGTTATTCACTTAGAACAAGGTTATTTTCAGTTAATCTGGTTTTGGGTTTATCTGATTTTTGTTTTTGTGTCGCTGATGTGGTTTCTCTCACAACGCGTTGACCGTCCTACGTTGACCCTTACGGTTGGCCAGGGTGATGAGACGAGAAACGACTGTAGAGTTCTCTTTATACCCTCTTTTAATCTGTATGTAGTTGCACAGTTTTAATCTGAGATTTGAAAGGGTTGACAAAGGGATAACTCCGATATGGCCTCTGTAATCGCTGGGGCTGTAAACGCCAAGATAGGGTTGGGGATATTAAGCTCAAGCATTTTACTGCAGACTCTCTAAATATCGTGTTTCGTTATGTTCTATAGAACACCATTTCAACTTCCTGATAGAATCGGGCATTTTCTGTCTGATATGAATTGACATGTCATAGTAATTTTGCTGGGACCGAGGTTGCTTTTTGAACATAAGGGCTTTGGTTTCATCTTTTTTTATGTGTCGTTTATGTGGTTCTCCCCCAATACTTTCGAGGTTGACCCTTACGGATAGCCGAGGTGTTGATATGAGGAGCGTCAGTGGAGCTGGGGTTTTATCTGTTTATTGCGTGTAGTTATTGTGGGTTGATGTGGTTTTTATCTGTTTATTGCGTATAGTTATGTGTGGTTGATGTGTTTTTTCCCACAACGCAGTGCTCGTTTTGTGTTGACCCTTATGGCTGACCAGGGTGTTGATACAAGGAAGGACAGCAGAGTTGGTTTTATACCCCGTTTTAATGTGTGTATAGTAACAAAGTTTTATTCTGAGATTGAATATTTGACAAGGTGACAGCTAGCTCCAATGGGGCCTATGTGGTTGGCGGGGCTATAAATAACAAGATTGGATCGGATTGGCAACACAAATATTGCCGTTATTATCTTAATTATTAGTATTATGCTGGTGTTTGCATCAATGTTTGACAGTTATGGATGGTTGACGTTTATCTCTCGGTTTGAGGGTGGTGGAGTGATTTTTTTTTATGTTTAGAAAGAATGGTAATTATTATATATATTCACAATGGAATGGAGAGGGATAGAATCTTCATAGAAATAATTTTTTTAGATCGAATACTAGAGTTCTGTTCAGTTTGGTGATTTTTTTTAAATACTGTGTGAAGCTGCTTAAATTGTAGTGAATTTAGGGTTTTTTTTTAATTTTTGTTTTTGTCTCGTTCTTTTTATTCCAATCGGAATAAGTCTCTGAAACAAACTCTCACGTTGCAACTGGAATGGAAAAAAATATCTATATATATGGTTATTTTGGCCACTAGAGAGAGGCACGTCAAAGCACCCAAAGAAGAAAAAGAAAAGATGGTGTTCCCTAACCTGCATGCAACTGAGACCAGTAAAACCACACACACACACACACACACACACACACACACACACACACACACACACACACACACACACCTACTACACACCTACCTACACACACACCTACACACACACACCACACACACACACCTACCACACACACCTACACACACACACCTACACACACAACCTACACACACACACACCTAACACACACACACACCTACACACACACACACCTACACACACACACTACACACACACACTACACACACACCACACACACACACACACACACACACACACACACACACACACACACACACACCATTTAATGGAGTGGTCACATCATTGCTTTAGCACATGTTTAGAATTACTCCCTGATCTTGTTTGTGTGTTTTGTTGTTAGCTTTTTTGTTTGTTTGTTTTTGTTTGTTTTGTTTGCGCGCTTTTTTAAACTGTGATTTGTTACTGTTGTTGTTGTTTTATGTTGTTTGTTTCCTTGCCTTTTTTGTGTGGATATGTGTGGGTATTGGCCTATTCTGTTATTTGATGTGTCTGTATTGGTTCATTTTATTATCATATCATGATGTATCCCTAAGGGCGGGGACTGGATGTAAAAAATATGGGTGCTTATTCGTTATCCTTGAAATGAAAGATTTTGATTTGATTTGATTTGACTGACAGAACTTGCACATGTAGGTTTAGTTTACGTTTTCATAGCTACAGATAGGTCCTGGAATAAACATTCAATTTTTTCACAGTTTATTTATAGTCTATATATAAAACATTTCATCATGACTTTATCTTTGTGTGGGTTTTTATTATTAAGTTTTGTCATTCTTAGTATGACAAGAAACCTGTTTGTGTGTGTGCGTGTGTTACTTTTTTCTGGTGTAAAATGCGATTAGAAAAATCAAAACGTGTGATTTAATGTATCATTTTTGTGTGTGCAGAAATGCCAAAAATTATTTGTGTGGGGCGTTGATACTAAACTGCTCTAAATTTTTCTCTCTTTTTTTAGGGCTTTTTTTTAATTTAAAAAAGCGTCTGAAGTAAACTTCTATTACAACTGGAATATATATAAAAAAAATTAAACGGAAACAATTTGGCCAATAAAGAGAGGCATGTGAAGCCCCCCCCCCCCCCCCCCCCCCCCCCCCCCCCCCCCCCAAAAAAAAACCAAAAAAACGAACCCTCAACCAACCAACCAACAACAAATAACACACAGGAAAAAGGCAACAAAAACAAAAAACATCACACACACACACACACACACACACACCACGCACGCACGCACGCACGCACGCACGCACGCGCACGCACGCACGCACGCACGCACGCACGCACGCACGCACGCACGCACGCACGCACGCACACACACACACACACACACACACACACACACACTCGTTCAAGAGGATTTTTCCTCTGGACTTAACATCAATAACTCCACTCTCCCCAAAAGTCCTTCGGATGAGACTGTAAACCGAGGCCCCGTGTGCGAACGCACGCAGAATATCTTGTACACACGTTAAATCCTGTTCCCTTTTTCTTAAGAGTAGGCCATTGTGTGCTGGTGGGAACAGATGACAATATTCACAAAAAAACTGCATACAGACGGGGACTGGATGATAAAAAAGCACATGAGTGCTTATTCCATTATCCTCGGTATAAAATTTTAAAACAAATAAATAAATCAAATAAATAACACATACACACGCGCGCGCGCACGCACGCACAAGTAACAAACACATCAAAACCGATGTAAGAAAAGAAAGGAGAAAAGCAAAGATGGTGCTCTGTGACACACATGCACCTGAGATCCATAACAAATACCAGCAATATTTATAACAAAAAATCCTGTTGATTTCAGTAGTTACTTTATTTTGTTTTATTCAATATATTTTATATTGAATAAATTAATTAAATAAATGTCATGTCTATTTAGTTTGCAATGGGGGGTTTTTCATACACCCTGTTGTTGACTATGTGTGTTTACATGTATGATTTTTAATTTTTTTACTTTGGGCAAAATATTACAGTCAAGTCTGATACTCGAGTACTTACTTAAAGATGAAAGTGTTTATTATAGAATACATCTGTGTGTGTGTGTGTGTGTGTGTGTGTGTGTGTGTGTGTGTGTGTGTGTGTGTGTGTGTGTGTCTGTCTGTCTGTGTGTGTGTGTGTTGTGTTTGTGTGTGTGTGTGAGAGAGAGAGAGAGAGAGAGAGAGAGAGAGTGAGTGTGTGTGTGTCTGTCTGTGTGAAAGAGTGTGTGTGTATGTTCGTGTGTGTGTGTATGTTTTTGTGTGTGTGTGTGTGTGTGTGTGTGCTAGCGTGTGCTAGCGTGCGTGCGTGCGTGCGTGTGTGTGTGTGTGTGTGCTTTCTTTTTTTCTGTTTTTGTCTTTTGGTTATGTGATGTCGATTTTTCCATACAAGACTAAAATGCACAAATTAGTTCTGTAAAAACAAATCATGTTGATATTCTGTTGTATTTAGTGTTTGGATTTTTGGCATATAAAGTGCATTACAATTAATGTGCTTGTGAATTGGTGTGTATGTTATTAATATGTGCATGTGTATAGGATTTTGACCAGTGTATAATAATAAAAAAAATTTATATGTATATGTAGATGTCGAAAATAAGGTGTGTTCGATGAGGGTTTTTTTTTTTTTTTTTACTTCTTCCTCTAAAGGAGGCGAGGTAAGCTTGGTTAGGAATGCTTGTGTATTGTGTGTATTTATTTTTATTTATTTTTTTATTCTTTTATATCGAGGATAATGGAATGAGCACTCATATCTACTCCCCGTGTGTATGTAGTTTTTGTCAATCTTGTCATCTATTCCCATCGGCACACAATGGCCTACTCTTACGAAAAGCGGAACAGGATTTAACTTGTGTGCAAGATGTTCTGTGTGCGTTCACACACGGGGCCTCGGTTTATAGTCTCATCCGAAGGACTTTTGGGGAGAGTGGAGTCAGCACTGATGTTATCTCCAAGGAAAAACCCCCTCCAAACGGGAATCGAACCCAGGTCGTCAAATTGCAAGCGCAATGTTCTGTGTGTGTGTGTGTGTGTGTGTGTGTGTGTGTGTGTGTGTGTGTGTGTGTGTGTGTGTGTGTGTGTGTGTGTGATTTTTTTTTATTATCTATATTATTATTGAAATGATCTCTGTATTTAGATTGTATTCGAATGAATCATAGGCTTTAAGATCTACGAGTTCTTCTGAGCAATTTTGTGGCTTTTTCTGAAATATGCATGATAAGGATGTAACTGTAATCACATTAAGTTAGCATGTGAAGTTGTTTTTTTCAAAACAGTGCATGTTAGATATGTGATGTTCTGAAATAATTATATTGATGAAATATTTCTATTTTGCTACTGTATTCATGCTCGTAAATTTCACATTTTTGTCCCACACAATAAAAATCAATTTTCATAAAACTTTGCGCGCGCGTGCGCGCACACGCATGAGCGTGTGTGTGTGTGTGCATATGCACGCGCGCGCGCATGTGTCGTGTATGTATGTAAGCATGTATGCTGGTATGCTTGTGTGTATGTATGTGTGCATATATGTATGCTGGTATGCTTGTGTGTATGCATGTATGTATGCATATATGTGTATGCGTGTGTGTGTGCGCGCGCGCGCGCAAGTGCCTGTTGAAATGAGTTTGTATGATGTCAGTACAGCTATGCCTTTCAATGTTCTGGTGTCCTGAACATTTTTCTCTTCCCTCTTTTTGTGTGTGAAAATAGACGTGTTTAGAAAACAGCGCCCTCAAAATAGCCTGATGGAAAGTGCCTAGTCACACTGAACATGGATTTTTTTGGAACAGGCAGGTAGAAGGTGAAAATCATAACCATTAAAAATGGAGGACTCATATTGCTGATGGGGAAGATAGAACGGGTAGATCTACGTGACCTTTTAACATGCGGTGGTATCTTTATGTCGCCAACTGTTATAATATACTATTAACAGAAAATGCAAAAATGCGCGTGGCATATTATTCATTATTACCAACTGTTATAGGCCTACTGTTAACATAAAATACTAGAAACTTGTGGCATATTATTCATGTTACCTACTGTTATGCTATTAACAGCAAATATTGAAATATGCGGCATATCATTGGTACTACCAACGGTTATACTATCAGCATTAAAAGCAGGAAACCATTTCAACTGACTGATAGTCGTCAGGCGGTTTAGTTTCCATCTGTAACCAAGCAAACAACCCGGGGTTTTTTTTTCTGATAGACAGCATTTCAAAGAGAAGTTTATTCAGATCAGTTGGTTTGTAATTCTTCAAACGCTCCGACAGAAACGCATTGTTGTCTGTAGTATAAAAGGTAAAGGTGTCCCATAACCTATGTGGTCGTAGGGAAGCGATGTATCTTCAGCTTCTCTAGGGGCCAGCACATTCAGGGCGGCGCCCATCTCCTCTCCCTCGCTGAGTTGCCTTCCCTGACCCTAATGAGGGCAGGTACCCATTGACAGCTAGGTGAACTGGGGGGGGAGACTGTACTGAAGCCAAGGTGCGCAAACGGTCACCCATCCAACTGGTAACCATGCTCGATATATTAACGCAAAAATGCGATGGGCTTCAGTTCAGCATCTGTCGAATCAACCCCACCGCGCCTGATTTCGGTGTGGGAGAGAATTACTATCTGTAAATCTGTCTGGAAAGCGAAAGGGAAGAGAACGGACCAAACAGACCGAAAATAGAGAAAAGGGAGGCGACGGAAAGAAAAAGAAACAAGGCAGAAATAAAGAGAGGGATAGAAAAGTGAGAATTGATAATATAGAATTTCCAGGCGGGGATGTTCTCTTGTACTGACTGTATCCCCACGAAGGGGGTAGGAGGGGGGGCGGTGTCAGTTGGTTTTAATCTGTATACAGTTGCACAGTTTTAATCTGAGGTATGATCAGAAGCGGGGTGATTACCCTGATAGGGCCTCAGTGGTCGCTCGGGCTATAAACAATAAGTTATTGGCTTGGATCGTCTCCCCTTTTGACCCCTACCCTTCGGCTCCCCCACAGTTTGTGTATATCAACTATGATGAGGTAGAAACGTCCAGCTGTGTGTGCGGGACTAGAACCCAGTCCCCCCCATCGACAATTGCTGTCTATGTCTTCATGTACACCGACCGCTCTCTGTGCGTTGACACAACGCGGGTTGTGTGCGCGCGCTTTCGGGCTTTATTGTATTACCTTTTATCATTTATTTGGAATATAATGGAACAAGCACTCGTGTGCTCTTTTTTTTACATCCAGTATCCGCGTGTATGCTCCTTTGTAAATTTTGTCCTCTGCCCCCCCCCCCCCCCCCCTTCCCCCACTGCCACACATTGGACTACTCTTCTTAAAAGCGGAACAGATTTTAACGAATGCGCAAGATGTTCTGCGTGCGTAAGCAAACGAGATCTCAATTTATAGTCTCATCCGAAGGACTTGTAAGGGGAGTGGAGTCGACACCGATGTTAACTCCAGGGGGGTTAACATCAGTGAAGCCATGGAGACGGTCTTTCCTATAAAAAAAAAGGAGGAAGAAAAGGATTTGATTCCATGTTGTCTATAACCCTACTGACCACGGAAGCTACATCAGGGCTGTCATGTCGCCTCGTTCAGTTTCAGTGGCTCCAGTAACTTTCAAGTTCATGTTCAAAACCAATACCTTCCAATATCTAAATAACACCATCAAACTGAAAGAGAACCAACATCGAATGTCACAAAACCGACATCATTTGATTTGATTTGATTTGATTTATTCTTTTATATCGAGGATAATGGAATAAGCACTCTTGTGCTTTTTTTCATCCAGTCCCCGTGTGTATGCAGTTTTGTAAATGTCATCTGTTCCCACCGGCACACGATGGCCTACTCTTACGAAAAGCGGAACAGGATTTAACGTGTGCGCAAGATGTTCTGCGTGCGTTCGCACACGGGGCTTCGGTTTAAAGTCTCATCCGATGGACTTTGGGGGAGAGTGGAGTCAGCACTGATGTTAACTCCAGGAGAAAAATGTCTCGACCGGATTCGAACCCGGGTCGTCAAATTGGCAGCGCAATGTTCTGACCACTAGGCTATCCGTCCCCCCTAATTTCTTAAGGCTAATAAACCAGGCTGTGCTGAGAGGATCAAGTCAAGTCAAGTCAAGTCAGAAACACTAACTAATCATCCCTGAAGGGCAATTACAATACTGACAGACATATTGATACGAATCATAATCTCGAAAGACACAGGAAAGCTACATTACATACCGGTTTCAACATTCTCAGATGGCTTCAGGTAAGGATGCCACCAATTCAGCTTAATTTGTCATCTCCATGTTGCAAAAGGGGACGGGATAGCTCAGTGGTCAGACCGCTCGCTTTCCCCCAGCCAATGTTAAGCAGCGTCGAGCGTGGTTACCAGTTGGATGGGTGACCGTTTGCGCGCTTTGGTTTCAGTACAGTTCCCCCAGCTCACCCAGCTGTAAATGGGTGCCTGCCCTCTTTAGGGTCAGGGAAGGTAAAGCAGCGAGGGAGAGGAGATGGGCGCCGCCCTCAACATGCTGGCCCCTAGAGAAGCTGAGATCTCTGACACCTCGCTCCCCTACGACCACATAGGTGATGGGACACCCTTATACTTGCCTTTACCTTTATTCCTAGATAACTTCAAATAAGGAGGCTACCAATTCCGCTTAATTTGTCATCTCCATGTTTTAAAAAAAGTGAACAAAGATGTTAAGTACTTCACAGTACAAATAAACTCCCTTCTTTCCCAGTTTCTGTGCCTGACCAGAGGTGTGGTTCAGTGGGAAGAACACCAATACAACAATTCTCCCTTGAGCCCAAGTCGGATGCGCTGGGCCTGACTTGTCAGGTGCGTAACGGCAGCAGGGCGCACTTTCTAATAGACAAGAATAGTTGCTGTTATTTACTTTTTTTTTCTTTTAGATCGAGCACGATGGAATAAGCACTCGTGTGCTTTATTTGCATCCAGCCCCCGTGTGTATGCAGTTTTCTAAATCTTGTCATCTGTTCCCACCAGCACACAATGGCCTACTCTTCTGCCTACTCTGTGTGTGTGTGTGTGTGTGTGTGTGGTGTGTGTGTGTGTGTGTGTGTGTGTGTGTGAGGGCCAAGAAGTGTGGGGGAGGGGGGGAGGTATTGCTATGTGACCTCACTCTTACCCGACTTCAGGGTGACTGAACTCTCGCCATTTAAGAGCTGCTGCTTCCTGTCCCACACAATTCTCTCCCTTGGAATCAATCGCTGTTTCCTTTAATTACGAGAACCTTTTTCGTCTTTTTTTTTGTTTGTTTTCTTTTTTCCTTTTTTATTTTATAAATTAAAGGGTTGCCTGTTTTAAATACGCGAACAGCGTTTTTGGCAACAGTAGTCTGTGTGTTTCATTGGTCTACTTGACTCAACATGCTTAATAGTTTACACCTCCTTTTGTGGTAGTCGGTAAGAGGGCATACAGACAGTCAGCGTTGGAGATGTTCTCCAAAGGCCAACTAGCCCCCAGGGCTGCTGCACATAACAGACTGTGCAAGTCAAGCCTCCTAGTCAGAGTCATGGTCGATCACTAATAGACGAAGCTGTAAAGTGGAATTCCGTGAGTGGAAAAGAAAGCCACTGATCATACAGCCTCTCACTTTGTTGTACTATGAGTGGTGATCTGTGTGCTAATCTTTCGGGTGAGACGATAAACTGAGGTCCCATGTGTTACATATCATTATTCAGCGCACGTAAAAGAACCCACGGGAACAAGATGGTTGTCCCCTGCAAAATTCTGTAGAAAAAGCCACTCTGTTAGGGAAACAAATACAGCTGCAGACAGGAAATAGAAGAAAAATAATGGGTGGGCGCTGCACTTGTGGCGACGCGCTCTCCCCAGGGAGGGCAGCCTGAATTTCACGCAGAGAAATCTGCTGTGACATAAAGTGGTATTAAAATAATGTGTGTGTGGTGTTTGTGTGCGTAAATTTCATCTTTTGTGAATTGTAGTCCATGGAATAAAACTATTTATGTTATCGTTACGTCCCAGTGGAGATTTCCGATTTAGGAACTGTGATCAGAGAATAAGAGTAGATCATGTTAAAAGTCGGTTGTACCACTATTGTGGTTCCCTGTTCTACATTGCAAATTGTTTTGCCAAAAGGAAAATGGTGATAATCAAAATGACTGACCGACTGACTAGCTAACTGATAAACTGATTGAATGACTCATTCATTCACTTACTTGTTACATCGATTGTCAATTAATATATTAATTATGCCATTCGAAAAATGAAAGGAGAAAAAAATCAAGAATTTTTGTGGAGGAAGGGAGGTAATATCCAACAGTCAAGAAAAATTATAGTCACCAAAGATTGCTTCCCTTCTACAACTCTCTCTCTCTCTCTCTCTCTCTCTCTCTCTCTCTCACACACACACACACACACACACACACACACACACACACACACACACACACACACACACACAGAGTCAGTCATGGATTTTTGTAATTGTGAAATCCTTGTTCAATATTAGAATAGAAGTGATGATTAAGCTGTTTTAACTTCGGAGGGTTTTGAGTTTAGATACTCTATAGCACCTTTAAGACGGAAGGAGTTTAAAATATTTAGCAAGCACATGCGTTCCATCACTCACGATTTCTTTCGCTCTGTCTTTCACACGACATCCATACAGATCATTTAGCTTCATTTCCGCAAACCAACAATTTTACCAATAATAATACTGTTTAGTACAATTTTGTTTTTGACATTCAACGTTTTGATACCAACATATGAAAGAAC
>CM060338.1:46103142-46108142 GCA_030674155.1 Stramonita haemastoma | reverse complement strand
GTGGTTGTTAAGCTTTTCAGTGGAGATGTCTTTGATTACATTTGATTTAGGAGTTGATTGATTGTTTGTTATTTGATTTATTACTCGCCATACAGTCTTTGAATTTTGTTTGGAAGATAGTAGGTCTTGAAAATATTTCTTTTTTTCACGCCGTTTTTGTGAGATTATGGCGTTTCTTAATTTTTTTTGACTCATCATAATATTTGTGTTCTTTTAGAAGGTCCCTAAGTACATGCTTCCTCTAGTTCCTTTGTGAGCCAAGGCGGTTTGGGGTTGTGTTTGATCCTAATGGTTTTAAATGGAGAATGTTTGTTATAGATTTCAGTGAACGTTTTTATCCAGAACTCAATGGCTAAGTCTGGATCAGTAATATTGAAGGTTTCTGAGAGTGTGGAGTTGCATAAGTCTATGAGAAAAAGCCTGTTCATTAAACTTTGCAAAGGAACGATAGGTTTATAGTTTTATGGCCAGGTTTGGGAATTTTTGTTCCTTTTTTTGACCATGTGGCACAGGACTGGGTAGTGATCGCTGCAGTTGTAGACAGGGACACAAGTTTCTATGATGTTTTCTTGGTTTGATACATATGTGGCAGGGCGGTAATTAGATTACTTCCCTTGCGATCGGAACTGCCAATCGCAGCGTCGTGGGTGTAACGTTTGGATCCACACCTGTGAATTGTGCGACGTTCTGTATCGTTTGGGGGGTGGTCGAAAGCCGTCCTCTGCATGCACTTTGCCCGTAGCGGTTAAAATGTAGTATTTATGCAGCCTCTTTCTAGAGGCCACATTCCCACTGTCTGACCGTGCTGTCGTTGCCGAGAAGTTGTACAGAGTCCGGCAGATCAAATATCTGCACTCTGTTACAAAGTGGCGTCGCCGACAGGATGGAAAGAACTTGGGGTACTGATCTGAGCGTCAAATTACGTGGTCAGTACCCACTGTGCCTCGGGACGCGGCACAAAATCAGCCGTGGTGGAAAGTGGCAGGGCGGTAATTAGATTACTTCCCTTGCGATCGGAAACTGCCAATCGCCCGCGTCGTGGGTGTTTAAACGTTTGGATCCACACCTGTGAATTGTGCGACGTTCTGTATCGTTGGACCCGTCTTCTGCATGCACTTTGCCCGTAGCGGTAAAATGTATTTATGCAGCCTCTCTCTAGAGGCCACATTCCACTGTCTGACCGTGCTGTCGTTGCCGAGGAAGTTGTACAGAGTCGCGGCAGATCAAATATCTGCACTCTGTTACACATAGATGTGGTCAATTAATGTGTTTGAATTTGATGCGACTCTTGTGGGAGATTTAACTAATTGGTGAAGATTGAGTGAATTCATAACTTGGGTCCATTGATTATGTACTTTTGTTAGGTCTATATTGAAATCGCCCAGTAAGATTATTTCCGAGATTCAAGTAGGACTTCGTTTATCATTGGAGTCAAATTTGTCTATCCAATTTGTTCTTTCACTTGGATTCCTGTAACAGAACCCCATCATAACAGGCCATGTACCTTTCATGGAAACTTTGATCCGAGAGTTCTATTTCATGACGTTCTAGAAAGGGCCGACGTTTAACTTCGATCCAGATAGATTTATTTTGAGTTCTAGAACGGGAGATGTTTGAAATTCGATCCAGATAGATTCTATTTCAAGTTCTAGAACGGGCAGACGTTGAACTTCGATCCAGAAGATTCTATTTCATGACGTTTAGAAAGGACCGTTTGAAGTTACAGAATCGCTAATATAGATTAAGATACCTGTTTCTTTTGGCTTTTGTGGATCTTTCCGCAGGATTTTATAACCTGGAATGTGTATGTCAGCATCGGTTATTATGTTCAGTGAGTTTTTGACTCGAAAGCCCTAGCATGTGGAATGGTTTGCCTTGATTTGTGATGAGTGTTGATATATTCTTCCATTTTGTTAATTGCATGGTTTATGCTTAGGTGGTAAATTCGTAAGCCATTCTTGGAGGGCCAGGTATTGTGTCTTGGATGCATCTATTACAGGTAGTTTGGTAAGCAGTTATTAATGAGTGCAAAGGATTGGTGAAGAGAGATTATTAATATGGGAGGAAATGTTTGCACTTGATTGGGGTGGAATGAATTTAAGAAGGATTAAAATCAAAATCAAAATCACTCAACATATGACACACAATGGTATAATCAAGATCAAATCAAATCACACTAGAGAGGGTGGAGGGAGTGAAGAGGAGAGAGAAGAGAGGATGAGAAGAGAGGAGGGATGAGAGGATGAGAGAGAGAGAGAGAGGGGGGGGAGAGAATTCAAATTCAAATGTTTAATGTGTTTTGGCCTAGGCATACATTACACATTGTGGGATGGGGTTGGGGTGGGGTTAGTCCATTTAATATATAACACTGAAAAAAAACATATTCCCAATCAAAATACAAAAGTACCACACATTTTATGGTTGCACAAAAAAAGCATTTAGATACTCCACATTCAAAACTACTTCTGCTAAAACAACAAATAATACATGAATAAAAAAGAAAATCGCTGGGCAAAACCTCATGTTAACCTCCGAAAAGGCTGGTTGTGGGGGTGGAGTGTTGAAACTGAAGATGAACTAACTTTCACAAATTGCCTGTCTTCTTCTAATGGCATGAAATGCATATTTACCAACATGGCGACAGACTTCTTCACTCTTTCCAGCTAGCAGTCTTGACAGCGGTAAATGAAGAAAATCTTTAAGGAACTTTTCTCTCATATCAATATATTAATGGACAAGAAAGTAAGAAATGTTGTTATTTTCTTCTAAAATAACCACAATGCACATTGTGCTTATCCATAGGATTTTCACTGTATCTATACATGTTACAGTTTATTGGTAACACGCCTAGTCTTATCTGTGAGAACGCGACCCTAAAACATACTATATCAATGCATGTGAGATATTTTTTCTTTGCCAAAGGAATCTTTAAAAGTCTGTACATTTCATATCTAACTCCCTTCACATATGGTCGATGACCATTCCTGCATGAATATATCCACTAATCTTTGTTTGAAAGCATTAATAAAATTACGTTCGTTTACTGGTACCTTGATTTATCCATACAAAACTGAAACCTGTTTTACATAAAATGTCTATGATATCTGTCACCCAGCATTTTTTCCCGATCATCCAAAGACAACAACATTTGATAGCATTGTTTTGGAAGTCTGTCTGCTTCCTCTGCAGTATACGAAGCCAGTACTTAACAGATCTGACTGTTTGTGTTAATAAAAAGAGGATATCTTCCTAGCTCACCGTACACTAATTTATTCGGTGTTTTCAAAGGTACCCCCAGATATCGTTTGCAAGCTAAGAGGTGTTATTTTTCAAGGTTATCAAGTCTATTAACTCCCCAGACTTCAGAGGAATAAATTAATTTGTACTGCACTTTTGCATCAAAATATTTTGAAAAAAGTTTTCTGTGTCATTTCTTTGCATTTTGAATAGGCTCTACTTAAGATATGGACCGCTCTTTTTCCTTTAGTGACCAAAAGCAGCAGTTCCAAGTTTACAGCTTAGTTTTGTGGTAAATGTGAATCCGAGATACGTGTAGCTATTTACAACTTCCACAAGATCACATCATAAAACCATTTTTCATTTTTTGATAAGTGTCCACCTTTTCTAAAAACCATAACCTTAGTCTTCTCTTTGTTAACTCTAAACTTTAGTTTATCACAACAAGTCTTTAAATGGTTTAATTGAGTCTGCAGTCCTCTGGGGTGGTTGATAACAAAAACCACGTCATCGGCAAATAATGAGAATAAACAATTCTGTCACTGTTGGGAGAAGCTGAATACCATGAACACCAACTTCATTAACATGCTGAGCTAAATTTATTATAAACAGTGAAAAAAGGTGTAGGACTAAGAACACAGCCTTGGCGAACTCCTGTAGGACAATGGAAAAAGTCGGTAATTCATTATTTAATTTCTGACACAGGATAGAAGGAGTATACATAGCTTTGAGGGAGCAAAAGAACTTCCCCCTGACCCTGCATTAATAAGAGCTTCAAGTAATTTTTGGTGATGTACAGAGTCCCAAAAACCCTTTTTAATATCGATAAAAGCCACGTACAGTTTTCTTTTCCCGCTATTAAGACATTTCTGTATAACAGATACAATGTAAAGATATGGTCAACCGTGGAACGGCTTCTCCTAAACCACTGGTTTTCCACAATGTAATGAGTGTCTTCCACCACAAGTACAGTTCGTGTGTTGAGAACTGTGTATAACATTTACACAATATGTAATTAATGAAACACCTCTATAATTATCTGGGTTTGTCGCATTGCCCTTTTTGAAGATGGGAACCCACCAATTGCTTTTGCCCTTCTTTAGGATAGATACCTTGACTGAATATATGATTAAAGAATTTTTCCAAAAATTCTATCACAATTCCATTACCAGCCTTTAGATCTCTGCTGTAACACCATCTATTCCCGGGGCTTTGCCACATTTCAGTTTTTTTTTAAAGCACGTTCAAAATTTTTTCTTTTACAATGGGCATATTCAGTACATGATCTTTGTCTTCTTTTCCAAACTACTATCTAAATCAGTGTTAACTATTTGGGGTGTATTTTTTCCCGTTTGTGCACGTTCTTGAAGTGTTCATGCCACTCTTCTAGTTTTATTCGATCACTGATGCCAATACTTTCACTCCCTCCCAATCTTTTTCAGGAGAGAGAGAGACAAGACAGACAGACAGACAGACAGACAGACTGACAGAGAGACAGACAGACAGACAATAGAAGGCAGGCAGGCAGGCAGACAGACAGACAGACAGACAGACAGACAGTTAGCGTTTCTGAGTTTTCTTTTCTGTCTGCCTTCTGTATGTTTGTCTCTCTTTATTCCCCTCTGTCTGTCTGTCTGTCTGTTTCTCTTTTTTCTTCTCTGTCTGCTATCTGTCTGTCTGTCGTCCCCCAAAGCTTCAATAAAAAGTTGTTTAAAATTCGGCAGCAATTTTTTTTCTGGTAACATCATTTTGTAAAAGATGGA
>CM060338.1:46093283-46095783 GCA_030674155.1 Stramonita haemastoma | reverse complement strand
GAGAGAGAGAGAGATGGAGAGAGAGAGAGAGGAGAGAGAGAGAGAAGAGAGCACATCTTACCTGCTAAATCATCATCAAATCAGATCAATGAACAAAGTCTGATAATAATCACACGAAATCCTTCTTTGAAAACGATATTATCAGTGAAACATATCAGTCAATGTCTGTCAAAGAATGAATTTTAGGTAACACCATCTCATACATAAAACATTTCTCAAGATGGATGGTAAACATGTTCAGACAATAGGTGACACATTTACAGAGACACAGAGAGAGAGGAGAGAGGAGAGAGAGAGAGAGAGAGAGAGAGAGAGAGAGAGAGAGGAAGAGAGAGAGAGAGAGAGAGGAGAGAGAAATAGAGAGAGAGAAACAGAGAGAGAGACAGAGAGAGAGACAGAGAGAGAGAAAAGAGAGAGAGACAGAGAGAGAGACAGAGACAGAGTGAGAGACAGAGTGAGAGACAGAGACAGAGACAGAGAGAGAGACAGAGACAGAAAGACAGAGACAGAGAGAGAGACAGAGACAGAGAGAGACAGAGACAGAGAGAGACAGAGACAGAGGCAGAGAAAGACAGAGACAGAGACAGAGAGAGATTTACATAGTCCAAGCCAAAGACAAACAAACCCGGATTTCTTTTCAAAATCTCTCTCAGTTCTGGCACTGATAAACCTGAGGGAAAAAATGTCATTAAACTATCAACGAATACGTCAAAATAACATGGATTCAATATGGGCTAGTAGTAAAGACAATGGACTTAAACGCTCTTTTTATGAGAAAAACTGAAAGTTGGAGAGAGAGAAATGAATGAATGAATGAATAAATAAATGATGTTTGTTTTTCCAAGGATAACAGAGTAAGCATTCACATACCTTTTTTCATCCGGCCCTTGCCCTGACTAGGGAATAGCCCCCCCTCCTCTTCGAAAGAAGAAAAAAAAAACCCAACAAAATCCAACCACTATCACCAACACTAAAAATTCAACCTATGATTTAAAACATGGAGATAGCTATACATCCAACAAACGCCAAATATTTTAAAATTGAGAGAAGACAGCAAAGAAGAGAGAAATCCAACAAAAAATTTACAAACACATCAAAACTTTTTAACATATCTTCCTTACTTTAAAACAGTATATGAAAAAAACAGAAAAAAACCTAACAACCCCCCCCCCCCCCCGCCCTTATCAGCAAACAAACATTTAGAAAAGCAACAACATTGTGATGTAACGTCCAAACAGAACATTTTTCAAGTCGTGTTCAGGAACATGAGTTAAGTCCAAAAAGGTTGTAACATATATGTGAGGGGGAAAACCAAACACAGAGGGCAAAAAAGCCAACAACCAAACAAACCAACAAACAAACACAGCTTATTCTCATTTTAGACCACAAGAATACAATTTCAAATTCAACATATATAAGAACCACAACATTCCTATCTTATGACAATTTAGGATAGCGTATTATGTGAAAGTGAAAAATAGAAAGGAAAGGGAGAGAGAGAGAGAGAGAGAGGAGAGAGAGAGAGAGATGAGAGAGAGAGAGAGAGAGAGAGAGAGAGAGAGAGAGAGAGAGAGAGAGAATGAGAATGAATGAATGAATGAATGAATAATCTTTATTTTTCAAGGGTAAACAGAGTAAATATTTACTTTTTTTTCATACAGCCCTTGGCCTAATTAGGGAATACAAAAGAAAAAAAAAAAGACCCAACCAACCCCCCCCCCCCAAAAAAAAAAAGATAAAAGATAAAAGCAGAAAGCAAAAACAAAGAAAAACAAATCACCATCACTACGAATAGAAGTTCAAGCTGTGATTGTAAAAAGAAGATAGGTATACATTCAACAAATGCATAATCCCACTGGCTACATTAATACTTATTTAAAATAAAAGAGACAGATATATATTCAACAAACAATAACCCCTTACCGACCAGACAGTCATGTCAGGAAATACACTGGTTATAATTAACTCAAGATTAAAACTGAGAAGAGACAGCAGAGAAGAGAACATCCAGAACAAAAAAGCTACATATTGAAACATGAAAAAATCTTTCTTACTTGAAACAATAGTATAGAGAAACGGGAAAAAAACAACAACAACAAAAACAAGAAAAAAACTAACAGCAAACAAATATTTGATCAACAATATTATGGTGTTACTCCCAAATATAACATTTTTCAAGTCGTGTTAAATAACATGAATTTAAAGAGTCCCAAAAGGCGTAACATATATGTGAGGGGAAAAACAAAGAGGGAAAAGAAAAAGAAAAACAAACAAAAACCTCAAAAACAACCACCAAACAAACACATCCCGTCCTTATTTAGATAACAAGAATGTAATTTCATAACCAAAACATTTCTGTCTAATAACGGAGGAGAGAGGGAGAGGGGGGAGACAGAGAGAGAGATGGGAGAGAGAGAGAGGGGAAAAGAGAGAGAGAGAGAGAGAGAGAGGAGAAGAGAGAGGAGAAGAGAGAGAGAGAGAGAGATGAGAGAGAGAGAGA
>CM060338.1:46075707-46078207 GCA_030674155.1 Stramonita haemastoma | reverse complement strand
GAAGAAAAGAAGAAGAAGAAGAATTGCGAAGAAGAATTGCGAAGAAAAATTGCGAAGAAGAAGAAGAAGAAGAAGAAGAAGAAGAAGAAGAAGAAGAAGAAGAAGAAGAAGAAGAAGAAGAAGAAGAAGAAGAAGAAGAAGAAGAAGAAGCGTGAATAGCAAGTAAGAAGAACTGCAAATTGCAAAAAAGAACTATTACCCAAAAATTGCTAAGAAAAAGAATTGCAAAGGAGAATTGCACAGTGAATTGCAAAGAAGATTTGCAAAAAATTGCAAAAAGAATTGTGAAAAAAGCAAAGAAGAAAAGAATTTGAAAAGGGAAGAATTGAAGAGAGAGATTGAAAGAATTGAAAGAGAAGAATAAGAAAATTCAAGAAGAAGAAGAGAAAGAAGAAGAAGAAGAAGAAGGAAGAATTGAAGAAGAAGAAGAGAAAGAATGCAAAGAAGAATGCAAGAAGAAGAATTACAAAAGAAGAAGAAGAAGGAAGAGAAAAGAAGAAAGAAGAAGAGAGAAGAAATAGTAAGAAGAAGAAGAAGGAGAGAAGAAGAAGAAGAAGAAGAAAGAAGAAAAAGAAAGAAGAAAACTGAATACAAGGTCTACATAATTCTCAATATGTTGAAGGACTTGATAAGGGTAAAACATAGACTATGAATATTTACCTTTTTTGAACTAAAATGCAAACTGCGCCCTTTGTGTGGTATCTTAGCTACCCTCTGAAGGGAAATTCAGCATCATTTCTATTGATGGGGGGACGGATAAACTAGTGGTCAGAACATTGCGCTGGCAATTTGACGACCCGGGTTCGAGTCCGGTCGAGGAAATTTTTCTCCTGGAGTTAACATCAGTGCCGACTCCACTCTCCGCAAAAGTCCTTCGGATGAGACTGTAAACCGAGGCCCCGTGTGCGAACGCACGCAGAACATCTTGCGCACACGTTAAATCCTGTTCCGCTTTTCGTAAGAGTAGGCCATCGTGTGCCGGTGGGAACAGATGACAAGATTTACAAAAACTGCATACACACGGGGACTGGATGAAAAAAATACACACGAGTGCTTATTCTATTATCCTCGATATAAAAGAATGAAATAAAAATAAAAATAAAATAAAAGAAATGATGTTCAGCTGGTTTCACTCTGTACATCACCCTTCTCTCTTTCCTTGTTTGTACATTTCTGTTTCCCTCTCTCTGCCTCTCTGTTGGCGTTATTCTTTGTCTTTTTCTCTGTCTCTATCTTTCTGCTTACCTGACTCATTCTGCTTCTGTCTGTCTATTTGTCTTTGTCTCTGTCTCTCTTTCTCTCTATTTTTGTCTCTCTCTCCCTCCCTTCCCCCTCTCTTTTTTATTATAATAATAATGATAATGATAATAATAATAATAATAATAATAATAATAATAATAATAATAATAATAATAATATATAATAATAATAATAATGATAATAATAATAAAAATAATAAAATGGAATTTGTATAGCGCTATATCTTGTAAAAACATATCAAAGCGCTTGCATTCGACCCATACAACACACAAGCAATCAACAACAATTTATAGTTTTAGCAAATTCGAATGTACACACACGCGCACGCGCACGTACGTAAAAACACACACACACGCGCGCGCGCGCTCACACACACTTATAAAGGTTATACACTTTGGCAGGTAGATGTTGAAGGCAGGGACAGATAAATAATGGAAACAGGAGAAAATCTTAGGTTTGAAATAAGTGTCTCTTGAGGTTGGATTTAAAAGTGTCATAAGAAGGCTTTTGCCGGATGGAGAGAGGGAGGTCATTCCAGATCGATGGACCAGAAACAGAGAAAGAGCGGTGGCCAACGGTAGATAGGTTGAATCTGGGTGTTCTTAGGGACAAAGTATCTGCGGCCGTGCGGGGGGAACGAGAAGGTGTGTACAAGTGAAGACATTCACAGAGGTAGGAGGGTGCAGTATTGTGGAGACATTTGTAACAGAGGGTACTGATCTTGTAGTTGACTCTCTGCGGTACGGGCAGCCAATGGAGAGGTTGCAAGAGAGGAGTAATGTGCTCAGATCTGTTCTTTCTGAAGACCAGACGAGCTGCAGAGTTTTGTATAGGTTGGAGGGAGTGGATAGATGATGCTGGCAGACCAGCCAAAAGAGAATTGCAATAGTCCAGACGCAAAAGAATGAGAAGTGACAAGTTTGAATGTTGCATCAGTGGACTTTCGAATTGCACTAATACGCCGTAATTGATAGTAGCATGACTGACAGGTCTGGGTGATGAATTTGTGCATGGAGAGTGTGTTGTCAACAACGACCCCTAGATACTTCACAGAAGTGGATAGCGGAACTGACGTGTTACCGAATTCTATTGAAGTAGTTGAAATGGAGGAGAGTTTGTGTTTGGTGCCTACAAGCATAGCTTGGGTTTTATCTGCATTTAGTTGTAACTTGTTTTGTATCATCCAGTGTTGTATATCTTGAAGGCAGTTGGTCATATTTGTCAAGAGAGAAGGCAGACT
>CM060338.1:46065707-46070707 GCA_030674155.1 Stramonita haemastoma | reverse complement strand
TGCAAGCTGTTCTGCGTGCGTTCACACGCGGGTCCTTGATTTATAGTCTCATCTGAAGGACTTTTTTTTTGGGGTGGGGTGGGGGGGGGGGGGGGGGTGGGGGTGGAGTCAGCACTGATGTTAACTCCAGAAGAAAAATCCCCTCGAACAGGAATTGAACCCAGGTAGTCAAATTGCGAGCATTATATTCTGACCACTAGGTTTATCCCGTCCGCCGATTAACCAACCTGCCATCCAACCAGCCTGCCAGCCAGCCAGCCAGCCAGCCAGCCACGAACCAGGCAGAACTATCCTACATTAGCTAAAAAAACCATCTTGCAGAGGCGGAAACCCAACCCTAACCGAAGGTGTAACAAAACCCGGAGTGTCTGTCTATTTGCTGTGACAAAAATGGCTTCGCAAGCTCTTGCGGCTACGTGCAGTTTTAACACTTTGGGCAGGGGGAGGGCTGGCCCTATGACAGTCATAGCCCCCCCTCCTCACACTTTATGGCCCCGTCTGGGCCTCCGTGTCAGCCTCCATACATCTAACCACTGGGCCCAGGGTCTAACTAACTATCCCACCCCTGCTTCAACCCTGTATTCTGTTTGTCTGGAACACACACATAGGTTACTTGTGTGGGGGGTAGGGGTGGGTGGGGAGTGGGGGAGGGGGGTGGGGGGTGTATGTGTGTGGGGGTGGGGGGTGGGGGGGAGTGTGTGTATGTGTGTGTGTGGTGGTGTGTGTGTGTGTGTGTTTATATGTGTGTGTGGAGGGGTGGGGGGGGGGTGTGTGTGTATTTGTGGGTGTGTGGGTGTGTGCGTGCGTGCATGTGTGTGTGTGAGTGTGAGTGTGAGTGTGAGTGTGAGTGTGTGTGTGTGTGTGTGTGTGTGTGTGTGTGTGTGTGTGTGTGTGTGTGTGTGTGTGTGTGTATGTGGGGGTGTGTATGTGTGTGTGTGTGTTTAGTTATTCTTCCAGCAACAAAACTGTTCTTGGGGGGAAAAGTTTAGATTGCCCCACTTCCGGTAGTATCAATTATAATTATTTATATGGTTGAGAAAAATTCCACCGACCAGGTTTTATATAAAAAAATATTTTATGAAATCTTCTGCATGCGTATGCAGTTTTGGAGGGCAAGGTTAAAGAATAAGACAGTTGCACGTCTGTAATTCGTAGTTGTTGCAAATGTTTTGATGTTGTTGTTAAACCTGCATTCATACCTAATCAGATACTGGCAGTGTTTCTCTGAAGAAAGCATCTGTCAGTCTCGGAAGACTATGGAGTTGAGCTCTAGGCTCTAGAGCACAAAGCCTGGGCAAGTAAGTATGGAGGGCAAGCTGTTACCCATGCAGCAGACCCTCTTCTCCACGTTGCTGGAATGATCCATTGGAAAGACAGTCGCCAATACGAATGGTTCCAGTGCCGTCGCAGGAGCCGCCAGATCACAGCCCCGAACCACCCTGGGGACTCCAACTCCCCGATTTTTCCTCAAGGATGGTGTCTAAATTTCGACATCTGTGTGCATACTGGTTTTTGTTTTTTTCAAAAAATTTTTTGTCATCCGCTCCTACCGGCGTACAATGGACTGCTCTTCCAAAAGGCGTAACGGGTTTTTGACGCATAGAGATGCTCTGTATGTGTTTGAACTCGGGGTCTCGGTTTATGGTCTCACCTAATTGACTTTTCTCTGGAACAGCACCTGTATTATCAGCATACACTGTGCATTGAAGCAAGGATGGAATGTGCAGGACATTCAGCAGTGGATGAGCGAAGGCGGAGCTTGTATCCTACCTACATGTCGTTGATGATGTTTACATTTTATTTTAAATACCCTACATACGGACCGATGAAAGATGACATTTACAAAACTGCATTCACACGGGGACTGGTTGTAAAAAAGCACATGAGTGCATATTCCATTATCCTCGATAGAAAAGAATAAATAAATAAATAAATAAGTAAATAAATAAATAAATAAGTAAATAAATAAATTTCGAGCTACCACCGAGGCGCCTGTGCGATAGCTTTTTTTTTTTCGCTTGGAGTTAACAGAAGTTCTGACTCCATTCCCCGAAAGTCCTTCAAATGAGACAATAAAACGAGGTACCGCGTGCGAACGTACGCAGAACATCTTGATCACACATTAAAAATCAGTTCCACCTTTCGGAAAACGAGTTGATAGGAACGGATAAAACAAAATTCCGAAAAACGCATGCACACAAGTATCTTATTTAAACATCATCCCCGAGGTCGTAATGCGGCTACCTTAATGGTGGTAAAGGTAAAGGTGTCCCATAACCTATGTGGTCGTAGGGAAGCGAGGTGTCAGAGATCTCAGCTTCTCTAGGGGCCAGCATATTGAGGGCGGCGCCCATCTCCTCTCCCTCGCTGCTTTACCTTCCCTGACCCTAAAGAGGGCAGGTACCCATTTACAGCTGGGTGAACTGGGGAAACTGTACTGAAGCCAAGGCGCGCAAACAGTCACCCATCCAAATGGTAACCACGCTCGACGCTGCTTAACATTGACTGGGAGAAAGCGAGCGCTCTGACCACTGAGCTATCCCGCCCCCGAAGTAGTAATGCGGCTACCTTAGGCTAATGGTGGACCGAAACAAAACACTGTCGCAAGCGGAAAGTATCCTCGTTGGTGAGCCTTGAAGCAGAGTTTCGGGGGAAAAGAATTCCTGAAAACTTTTTGTTTTTACTTTGGGTGAGTTTGACTTTTTTTTTTGTAAAGACACCGAGTGATGCTAGTCTTGTGCGAAGTTATTCTTAGAACAGAAAGTAGTTTTGATATCAGTGAAATCTCTAAAGTGCTAGTTGTGTTTCAGTGCCGTTTTTGTTGTTGTTTTTTTAATTTCTTATCACAAACACGTGGGAATCATGAGTGTGTTGTTATCTCTTTGTTTTATTCCCTGCCTCATTAAAAGGAGTAGATTGTTTACGCACGAACACACACACATACACACACATGTACACACACACACAAGCACGCACGCGCGCGCACGCACGCGCGCACACACCGCACGCACGCACACACACACGAGTGCTTATTCCATCATCATCATCATCATCATCATCATCATCATCATCATCATCATCATCATCATAATAATAATAATGATAATAATAATAATGATAATAATGATAATAAAAATAATACTTAGAATGTGTATAGCGCTATGTCTTGTAAAAACAAATCAAAGCGCTTGCATTCGACCTACACAACACATAATCAACAACAATTTACAATTTTAACAAATTCAAATATACACACACATGCACGCACGCACGCAGCACGCGCGCGCACACACACACCTACAAACGTTATGCACTTTGGCAGGTGGATGTTGAAGGCAGGGACAGGTAAGAGATGGAAGCGGAAGGAGAAAAACTTAGGTTTGAAATAAGTGTGTCTTGAGGTTGGATTTAAAAGTGTCATAAGTAGGCTTTTGCCGGAGGGAGAGAGGAAGGTCGTTCCAGATCGATGGACCAGAAACAGAGAAAGAGCGGTGGCCGACGGTAGATAGGTTGAATCTGGGTATTCTTAAGGATAAAGTATCTGCCGACGAGCGGAGGGAGCGAGAAGGTGTGTACGAGTGAAGACATTCACAGAGGTAGGAGTGTGCAGTATTGTGGAGACATTTGTAACAGAGGGTATTGATCTTGTAGTTTACTCTCTGTGGTACGGGCAGCCAATGGAGAGATTGCAAAAGAGGGGTAATGTGCTCAGATCTTTTCTTTCTGAGGACCAGACGAGCTGCAGAGTTTTGTATACGTTGAAGGGAGTGGATGGATGATGCTGGCAGACCAGCCAAAAGAGAATTGCAATAGTCCAGACGTGAGAGAATAAGAGAATAATTATTGACAAGTTTGGATGTTGCATCAGTGGACAGGTACTTTCGAATTGCACTTATACGCCGTAGTTGATTGTAGCATGACTGACAGGTTAAGATAATGAATTTTTGCATGGAGAGAGTGATGTCGACAACGACTCCTAGATACTTCACAGAAGTGGATCGCGGAAGTGGATATTATCATCGAAGTGGATACTATCATCGATATAACAGAATAAAGAATAAAGAAAAGAACACACACACACACACACACGCGTGCGCACACGCACATACATGCACACATACACAAACGCACGCACCACACAAACGTACGCACGCACACACTATGACGCAAAAGATAACTGGTTAGAATTTGTCCACAAAATAACCCCCTCTCTCTGTGTGTATATTACAGTCTACCAGATACATTCAAACATACGCACTTCAGCACACTTGCACTTGCCATGTAGGTTCTACACAACAATAATGATATTATTTACTTTATTCATTTACACAATAGTTTTCATTTCTGCATTATAGAAACGGGGAAGGGATATGGATAACGTTTTCCTGGCAGTTATGTACCAGTACAGACCTATATTAGCTCATATTGAAAAATAATCCTCCCGTGTGTGTGTGTTTCACACAGAAATATACCTACCTGTGTGGGCATGAACAGACTAGCCAACGCGTGAAAATAATATTTTAAAAAAAGAAAAAAAAAAAACCTCCCCTAGTCGGCGAAAGTGGCACGTTAATCTTTTAGAACAAAGACATGTAATCGTTTGTTATCATTTATCATTGTATCAATCAATCAATCCACAATCAATCAATCAACCAATCAACCATTCAATTAATCAATCAATCCATCAATCAATCTGTATGTCTGTCTGTCTGTCTGTCTATCTACTATCTATCTATCTATTATCTATCTATCTATCTATCTATCTAATCTATCTATCTATCTATCTATCTATCTATCTATCTATCTATCTATCTATCTATCTATCTATCTATCTATCTATCTATCTATCTGTCTGTCTGTCTGTCTGTCTGTCTGTCTGTCTGTCTGTCTGTCTGTCTATATTACCGATCGATCGATCGATCGATCTATTCATTTTTTTCTGTCTGTCTGTCTGTCTGTTCTGTCTGTCTGTCTGTCTGTCTGTCTGTCTGTCTATCTAT
>CM060338.1:46053207-46058207 GCA_030674155.1 Stramonita haemastoma | reverse complement strand
GAACACCTTTGCACACGTTAAAAAACTTGTTCCACTTTTCAGAAGAGTAGGCCATAGTGTACCTGTGGAATGGATGATAACATCTACAAAACTGCATACATGCAGGGACTGGATGTTAAAAAAAAGCAAATGAGTAGTTTTCCATGATTCTGGAAATGAAAGAATAAAACAAAACAAAACTAAACTAAATTTTTAAAATCCTCTGCTTGCTCGCTTGCTCGCTCGTCAACTAAGCTCATTGGCTAACACCACACACATTCATTTCTTAATGTCCCCAAAATAGAGGGGGGATTCATTTCCTTTCGTCACAGCCCAATGTTGGCGTTGTGAGGCCCAGTGGCTGTGAACCAGGTGTCCAGTTACCTGTGTCCCCCTTTGTAGTTTAGTCCCCCCTCTCCGCTCACATTTATGGGGTGAAAATGATGACACTCTGAGCTGTGAGAAGGAGGGAGGATTGGGGAGGGGGTGGGGTGCTGCAGGCATAGTTAGAGAGATCACCTTTGGCTACATATATACTATACATACATACATCACATACATACTATACTATACTATACTATACATACTATACATACTATACTATACATACTATACTATACTATACATACATACTATACATACTATACATACATACAAACTCACAACTATACAGCTAGCTAGCTAGCTATGCTATGCTAACAACAACATACATACATACAACATACACTACATACATACATACAGACAGACATACAGTACAGACAGACAGACAGACACATTCATCTGTTTCCTGATGGACATGAAAATAATGTTCTGTGCCACATTTTATCTTTAATCATTACCATCATTCTATCATCTGTTTAGTACATTAGTGGTATTATCGCTATTCATTATTTAGCCATGTATTGCTCTCTGTACATTTAGAGTACTTTTAGATATCACATACTAACTATTCATTTGCTTGTGTTTGATTATTCGTGCGTGATTCTGTAAAAAAACATTAATGTAATGTAAAAGAGTCAAATGGTTATCGCATGTTTTTACCTGTTAATTTATTTTCGACTATGTCACGTTTATCTATCATATAATTATGTATTTATTCGTTATTATTGTCATTATTAAGGCATGTATTTACATTTATACAAAAAATGTTATAATCAAAATCTTTTTCTATTACTTTCTTTTTGTATTGATCCTAACTAATCTTATTGATTTCTATTAAAAAAAAATTTAAAAAGCAACAGCAAAAAACAACCCCCCCCCCCGAAAAAAACATGATGCATTTTGTTTTTAAAAGCAAAAGAAAAGCACGTGGTTCATTATAATCTTAGATCAAAGAATTTAAAATAAAATGCATTTTACTTTCATTGGATGCATTTTAGTCTTTATTATGTAAAAAAGGTAAATATATTGCAATTGTTCTTCATAGACTGTTGCTATTTTTATTTTCTGATTACAACAGTATTATGCATGGGCTTTCTTGAGTATTCGGCTTCATATTCAGTTGGTTAGACAGTTATTTGCATATTTACTTTTCTCTCATTTTTTCACAGTTATTTCCTTTTTTGCTTTATCAATCATAATTATTTTTCTGTCATAGTTTTCGCTGCTTTTGTTTGCTTGATTTTGCTTTTTTTTTTTTAGGGGTGCTATTTTTCTGTCATTTTTTCATTTGCGTTTAGTCGTGGTTACCATTGGATGGGTGCCGTTTTGCCCCTTGGCTTAGTACAGTCCCCAAGTTCACCAGCTGTAAATGGGGTACCTGCCCTCTTTAGGGTCAGGGAAGGTAAAGCAGCAAAGGAGAGGAGATGGGCACCGCCCTCAATATGCTGGCCCCTAGAGAGGCTGAGGTCTCTGACGCCTCGCTCCCTTACGACCACATAGCTTATGGGACACCTTTACCTTACCTTTTTTTAATTCATTTACTTATTTGCTTATTTTTCTATTAATTTTGCGTTTGTTTACTTATGATTTTGCTTTCTTGTCTATGGGATTTTTTCACAAATAAAATATCTGTCTAGACTTTGGAAATGTATGCATCTTTTTAAACAGATGTCTGGCTTGATGTTTGTGGTTTGTAAATGTTAGGGTGGTAGCAAGATCTATGATAGTTATTGTGCTCAGAAAACAACAGGAAAGTGACAGAAACCATGCGCAAGGCTTACACATTCTCATTATGTATTCCTGTAAGAGCTTTGATTTGTTTTTGCAAGATATAGCGCTATATAAATTCCATGTATCATCATCATCATCATCATCATCATCATCATCATCATCATCATCGTCGTCGTCGTGTCGTCGTCGTCGTCGTCGTCGTCGTCGTCGTCGTAGTAGTAGTAGTAGTAGTAGTAGTAGTAGTAGTAGTAGCAGTAGCAGTAGTAGCAGCAGCAGCAGCAGTAGTAGTAGTAGTAGTAGTAGTAGTAGTTAGTAGTAGTAGTAAGTTAGTAGTAGTAGTCTAGTAGTATTGTTGCACAGCAAGCAGCAGCACAGCACAGTATGTAGTTAGTAGTATAGTAGTTAGTAGTAGTAGTAGTTTATTAGTAGTATAGTTAGTAGTATAGTAGTAGTAGTAGTATTGTTGTTACCATCTGTCTCGTCTGGACAAAGATTGTTCTGTCCATGACTGCACTCTGATACTGACCTACATTACATTGACCTTCAAAGCTACATGGTGACCTCTGTCAAAAGCCTCATTACAGTCACTGAGGTCATGGCCAACTTTTGTTACATACACTTGAAAGTTTTCTTTCTTCCTTTTTTTCCTCTTTTTTTCTTTTTTTTTTCTTTTCTTTCATGATCCATTCATTCTTCTTTTTTTTCTGTTCTTTCTTTCTTTTCTTTTTTCTTCCATTCATTCTTTTTCTTTTCTTTTCTTTTCTTCTTTCTTCTTTCTTTCTTTCCTTCTTTTTCTTTCCTTCTTCCATCCTTCCTGTCTTTTCTTTCACTTTTTTTCAATTCTTTCTTTCCTGTTCTTTCTTTCTTTTCTTTCTTTCTTTCTTTCTTTTCTTTTTGTTTTTCTTTTGTTTCCTTTCTTCTTTTTTTCTCTTTGTTTTTTTCTTTTCTTTCTTTCTTTCTGTCTCCATTCATTCTTCTTTTTTTTACTTTTCTTTCTTTCGTTTTCTTTGTTTCATTTCTGTTCATCTTTTACCTTTTTTCTTTTATTCATTCTGTCTTCCATTTATTTTTCTTCTTTCTTTCATTCTTTCTCGCTTTCTGACATTCTTTCTTTCTTTTGGCAGATGTACAAGCTTTTAAATGGCTCTTGTATCTTTGACAACGCTGTTCCTTTCGTAACAATTATACTGTTTGTTTGTTTGTTTGTTGTTTTGGTTTTTGTTTTCCTTGCTCTTTGCTATAGTCCAAGTAATAATCCCAACTTTGCACGAATTGTTCAAATCACTTTGCAGTAATTCCAATATAGCTGAAATCTAATACTTTTGTGTTGGCTGTTTTGTTTGTTTGTTTTTTGTTTTTTTTGTTTGTTGGGGTGGGGGGGGGGGGGGGGGAGGGGAGTTCGGAGGGGTTACGTTAGTGACTGGGTCTCTTGTTCAACCAATCAACTTTTTACTGATTTTTTTTAACACAATTTGAGGGGTTACAGTTAGTGGACTGGGTCTCTTGTTCAACCAATCAACTTTTTACTGAATTTTTTTTAAACTTGAGGGGTTACAGTTAGTGACTGGGTCTCTCGTTCGACCAATCAACTTTTTACTGAATTTTTTTTAACACTGAGGGTTACAGTTAGTGACTGGGTCTCTTGTTCGACCAATCAACTTTTTACTGAATTTTTTTTAACACATGATTTGATGTGTCCTCTTCACATTTTAAGGGAACATAAAACCAAGTGTCAAGAATCGTGAGACATTTTGACGCCCCAAGAAGATTGAAATGACAGAGGCTGACTGACTGATCTGACTGGGCTGACTGGCTGACTGACTGACTGACTGACTGACTGACTGACTGGCTGACTGACTGACTGACTGACTGACTGACTGACTGACTGACTGACTGATTCAAACTATTATTACATGCGGAACATCTTGTGCACACGTTAAATCCTGTTCCGCTTTTCGTAAGAGTAGGCCATCGTGTGCCGGTCGGAACAGATGACAAGATTTACAAAACTGCATACACACGTTGACTAGATGTAAAAAAAAGAACATGAGTGCTTATTCCATTATCTTCCATATAAAAGAATAAATAAAATAAATAAATTCACCAACTTACTCACACCCCAACAGACTTTAAATGCTTCTTGAGGAATCTTTGAGTCACTGCCCTAGGTATGACAGGCAATGCATCGAAGGCAAGTTAATTATAGCGAGTCCATCCCTCTCACAGTAGCGGGGTGCATGCTGGGTATGTTTCTTGTCATCCATCCCACTGACCATGATTGTTATCTGACCTTCTTGTCTGCTTAATGGGGGTAAGGTTTCTCCTTGTGTTCAAGATGCTCTGCCTACATTCGCACACAGGGGGACAGGATAGCCTAGTGGTCAGAACACTCCGCTCGCAATTTGACGACCCAGGTTCAATTCCCGTTCAAGGGGATTTTTCCTTTGGAGTTAACATCAGTGCTGACTCCACTCTCCCCAAAAGTCCTTCGGGTGAAACTATAAACTGAAGCCCCCGTGTGTGAAGCACGCAGAACATCTTGGGTACACGTTAAATATTGTTCCGCTTTTTCGTAAGAGTAGGCCATTGTGTGCCAGTGGGAACAGGTGAGAAGATTTACAAAACTGCATAGACACGGGGATACATTATCCTCGATACAAAAGAATAAATAAATAAGTAAATAAATGACTAAATAAATAAATAGACTCTAACAGGAGCTTGGGTTGGAGTCTGATGTGAAGGGTTTTTAGGGAAGAGGAGTTAGCGCTGATGTATCGTCTATATCGTCTGTATGGTCTAGAGGTAACGCATCTGCCTAGAAAGCGAAGAGTCCGGGTCGGAGGTGTGCGGTGGTTTGAATCCCGTTTGTGCCCAAAACTTTCCCCCCATCCATTATTAGACCACGA
>CM060338.1:46028207-46050707 GCA_030674155.1 Stramonita haemastoma | reverse complement strand
TTTTTCTCACATAATTTTGCCAGAGACAAGTCTCTTGTTGCCGTGGGTTCTTTTACCTGCGCTAAATTATTATGTGTAACACACAGAACCTCGGTTTATCGTCTCAAATTATGGTTTAATGGATGGGGTAAACGTTTCGGGCATAAACGGGGTACGAATCACCGCACACTTCTTTCGGTCCGGACTTTTCGCTGTCTAGGCAGGTGCGTTACCTCTAGACCACCGAACCATAGAACAAAGACACAAGTTAGTTCCAGTCTCCAAGGAAGTGTGGGTGTGAGCGGAGTTTTCCTCTGGTGTGAACGTTGGCACTGACTCCTTTGTCCGCTGGGTGAGACGATGATTATGAACTAAGGTCCCGTGTGCGAACCAACGCTTGTGTAAAGCAGCATGCTCACCTCACCTTCACCTGTCCCATAGTCCCGCGGACCATGGGGGGACTACTGAAGATTTTGCAACCAGCTTCCTCCACTCCCCATGCCCACACATTGATCAAAATCTTAAACTGATTTTTGTAGAGACAAGGTCAGCTAGCTAGGATAGGACCTGTGGGATGTAGGACTCCATTATACCCAGCATGCACCTGCCTGATTTGAGATGGATGGGCTCCGCCAGGTTCAACTTGTTTACAGGACGCTAGCTGAAAACCTCAATGCTGTGGCCGAACAACTCAAGGAATTAAGAGATTCTTTCTGTTGTTGTTGTTTTTTGTTCTTGTTCTTGTTCTCTCCTCTTCCTCCTCCTCCTCCTCTTCTCCTCCTCCTCCTCCTCCTTCTTCTTCTTCTTCTTCTTCTTCTTCTTCTCTTCTTCTTCTTCTTCTTCTTCTTCAATTTGACGTCTGTTCACACTCAGTGATTTTAGAGGAACTATGAAGGAGGTCCAATGAATGCCAACAAAAGAGGACTTTGAAAAGTATTCCACATGTAGACCATACACCTAAAGTGTGCATTAATTGTTTAATTCCTGGCCAAGTCCTTAACTTAATGTGCATGTGAACCAAGTCAAAACCTGTTCCGACTTTCGCAAGAGTAGGCAATTAGTGTGCCTGTGGGAACGGATGACGAAGTTTACAAAACTACATGCACACAGGGAGTAGATATAAAAAGGCACAAGATTGCTTATTCCGTTATCTTCGAAATACAATTTAGAAAAAGAAAAAAAAGAATAGGGCCAGTACGGAAATATTTTTTTACTCCCACAAATCATTGAAGGGTGACGGAATTATATTCTGGATCTTTAACATGCACAATTATCTGTAGGTGTACCTGACCCGGTCGTGTGCCAAAGCATACAGGTGTACCATACCTGTCTGACTTTCCACCATATCAGTAATGCCCTATTTTGTTCAGGGGGTGGGCCTCTAATGATTATGGTCGACAAAGAATAGGCAGGAAACCAACCAAGAAACTGAATCAGTCATCTGTGGTGGTGGGAAGGATAACAAAATTGACATAACTGCATGCATACGGGGACTATATGTAAAAAGCACATGCGTGCTTATTCCATTATCCTCGAAATAAAAGAATTTTTAAAAATCGTTCACTGATAAGTTAATAATTCATCGTTAACGGGTCAGTAATAATTAATCATTCATCGTTAACGGGTCAGAAAATAAATAAGCATTCATCGTTAACGGTACCGGATCATTCATCGTTATCGCTAACGGGTCACCGCTAGGTAATCATTCATCGTTAACGGGTCACTGCCACTTAAGTGTTCATCGTTAACGGTAACGGATCATTCATCGTTATCGTTTTAACGGGTCACTGATAATTAATCATTCCTCGTTAACGGGTCACTACTACTTAATCGTTCATCCTTAACGGGTCACTGATAATTAATCATTCCTCCTTAACGGGTCACTGATAATTAATCATTCATCGTTAACGGGTCATTAATAATTAATCATTCATCGTTAACGGGTCACTGATAATTAATCATTCCTCGTTAATGGGTCACTACTACTTAATTGTTCATCCCTAACGGGTCACTGATAATTAATCATTCCTCCTTAACGGGTCACTGATAATTAATCATTCATCGTTAACGGGTCATTAATAATTAATCATTCCTCCTTAACGGGTCACTGATAATTAATCATTATCGTTTAACGGGTCATCAATAATTAATCATTCATCGTTAACGGGTCATTAATAATTAATCATTCATCGTTAACGGGTCACTGATAATTAATCATTCATTGTTAACGGGTCACTGAGAATTAATCATTCATTGTTAACAGGTCACTGATAGCTAAGGAGTAGCCGAGGAACCAGCCAACAAACTGAATCCTTCATCGGTAAGGAACGTTTTCAGAAAAGGAAGAAGTTGAGAATATTCTGGACACAGAGTACTCTGTTGTATTGCATTGTATTGTATTGTATTGTATTGTATTGTATTGTATTGTATTGTATTGTATTGTATTGTATTGTATTGTATTGTGTAGTATTGTATTTTATTGTATTGATTGTATTTGTTGTATGTATTGTGTTGTATTGTATTGTATTGCACTGCATTGCATTGTTTTGTATTGTATTGCATTGTATTCTATTACGTTGAATTGCATTGCGTTCCATTGCATCGTGTCGTGTTGTGTCATGTCGTGTCACATTGCATAGTGTTTGTGATGCATTGCATCGTATCGTATCGTATAGTATCGTGCTATACTGTACTGTACTGTACTGTACTGTACTGTGCTGTATTGTACTGTACTGTACTGTACTGTACTGTACTGTACTGTACTGTACTGTACTGTACTGTATTGCATTGCAGTGCAGTGCATTGCATTGTATTGTATTGTATCGTATTGTGTTGTATGTATCGTATTGTATTGTATTGTAATATACATTATTGTGTTGTGTTGCACACGCTATAAGTCACAACAGATTTCTAATTCTCTGCGTGAAATTCGCAAATGAAAATAATCAAAGAATCAAATCGCTGGCATTCAAATCATATACACGTATGCAACTATCCATCAATACAATCCAAGTATCATTCAAATCATACACATGTATGCAACTATCCACAATACAATCCAAGCATCATTCAAATCATACACATGTATGTAACTGTCCACAATACAATCCAAGTATCATTCAAATCATACACATGTATGTAACTGTCCACAATACAATCCAAGTATCATTCAAATCATACACATGTATGTAACTGTCCACAATACAATCCAAGTATCATTCAAATCATACACATGTATGCAACTGTCCACAATACAATCCAAGTATCATTCAAATCATACACATGTATGCAACTGTCCACAATACAATCCAAGTATCATTCAAATCATACACATGTATGTAACTGTCCACAATACAATCCAAGTATCATTCAAATCATACACATGTATGTAACTGTCCACAATACAATCCAAGTATCATTCAAATCATACACATGTATGCAACTGTCCACAATACAATCCAAGTATCATTCAAATCATACACATGTATGTAATGTCACAATACAATCCAAGTATCATTCAAATCATACACATGTAACTGTCCACAATACAATCCAAGTATCATTCAAATCATACACATGTATGTAACTGTCCACAATACAATCCAAGTATCATTCAAATCATACACATGCATGTAACTGTCCACAATGCAATCCCAGTATGACAAAGTGATCCATCACCTTTCCCGATTTTGCTGCACCCATGTTTGGGAAGAGTAGCTACAACTGACTAAAAACAACAAACAAACAAACAACAACAAAGAAACACTGTAAAAACAAGCAAGCAAAACAAAAGTACCATTGCAAGGAATTTGGACCGAAACGAAACACTTCAAGAAAAAGAATTATTCAGCCATGGAACACAAATATTATTTTTGTTACACAATTCTCGCAACCTCATTCAGCCCCTAATCACCTCCATGCCTTTGCTCTGTCACCATCATCATCCCCATCAATACCTCGTCTCTTTCCTTAGTCCCCCCCTATCCTTCCCCCCCCCCCCCACCACCATCTTTAACCCCTCTGTCATCACCAATGATGCGTGTCTTTCATCTTTCTCATCTGCAGAAGCAGCAGCAGCAGCAGCGGCTGTGTATTGATAGGCATCTTCATCTATCGGAATTGGATGACTCGGGAAGCCCTTAGTTCAGCCAGCAGGCACAGGCCACAACACTCCCTACACCAACTTTGCCCCAGGAAGAAAATATAAACATTTGTCTTGTGCCGAGGAGGCCGGAAGTTTTTGCACACGGCCCTCAAATTTTGTGCGCACGGCACGGGCCGGGCCCTTTCCGCGCATTTTCATTAGCAGCGCGGGAACTCTCTGAAGAAGGGAGAGCAGGAAGGTGGTCTGCAGTGCGATTATGTCCCTTTAATTGCCTTTGATCAAACTTTGCGTTTATTGACGAAACGGAGAAGGGGATGGAGGAAGAGGGGAGGGGGGAAGGATGGGTATGGTGGTTTGTGATGAATCGGTGAGTTTCGTGTGGGAACCAAAGGGCGAGCGAGCCAGAAAGAGAGAGAGGGGGGGGGGGGAAGACAGAGAGAAGAGAGAGAGAGAGAGAGAGAGAGAGAGAGAGAGAGGAGAGAGAGAGAGAGAGAGAGAGAGAGAGAGAGAGAGAGAGAGAGAAAGAGAGAGAGAGAGAGAGAGAGAGAGAGAGAGAGAGAGAGACACCATGGAGGGAGAATGATGGAGAGTCAGAGACAGAATCTGCCAGCTTTGCGTGGGAACTGTTGGGGAGTGAGAGACACAGACAGACGGACAGACACAGACAGACAGAGGGAGAGGCAGACAGACAGACAGATAGACCGACGGACAGACAGAAGTTCTGCATGCATTCGCACATGGGCATATAACAGAAATATGTCGTGCCCCATATTATGTAAACTAAAACGAGAAGCAAATGTACCTTTTGCTTTCTGCTGCCCGGCACTTTAAGGCTTCACGCTGAAATACATGTCTTCCAAGTTTTATAAGAGAGAGGCACTCTTTCGGTTTGTCTTACTTTCGTCCTGTACAAATGAAAATACTGTACATGTTGCTATATACCTGTATTAGTCCTTCAAAGGAAGACACAAACGATGATGTCATAATTTCACTCTAGATTGAAAAATAATGGTATGCATGTGCTGCACGAGTAGGACATAAGTATGAAATGTACACAACTGAAGTCAGTGACGTAAACCCCTTCAAATGGGAACGTGGCTTTTTTCTTTTTTTAACTAAATTTTTTGGGGGTAATTAAGGATTGTAGGGGACGGGATAGCTCAATGGTCAGAGCACTCGCTTTCCCCAAGCTAAGGTTAAGCAGCATCGAACGTGGTTACTGATTGGATGGGTGGCCTTTTGCGTGCTTTAGCAGTACAGTCCCCCACTTCACCCAGCTATAAATGGGTGCCTGCCCTCTTAAGAGACAGGGAAGGTAAAGCAGCGAGGGAGAGGAGATGGGCACCGCCTCAATACCTGGCCCCTAGAGAAGCTGAGGTCTCTGATGCCTCGCTCCCCTACGACCACATAGGTTATTGGACCACCTTTACCTTTTATGAAGGATTGTACAACATTCAAGAAAATAAGCCATAGCCCAGCAACTTTACTTTGTCTGCAGCATTCAATACCGATATCTTAACTCAGTATTATCCATCCAAAATGGGAATTTTCTCTTTTTCATGTCTTTTAACATATTTCAAATCTCATTTCCAGTAGTATTCATAAGCTGTGTGTCGTTTTGTACAGTTTTACTGTTTGCTCAAGAAAGAGATGTTCATAAGTTTTAATTTGGGGATAACTATGTATAAACGTATCTTGGTCCCACTCACGGTGTATGTGTAAGCGTGCATAGGTGCGTTGGTGCGGTGTGTGTGTGTTTAATTGTGTGTGTGTGTGTGTGTGCGCGCACGCACGCGCTCACACATGCCTATAAGCATGCGTGCATGTGTGTAAGTGTAAATGCGTTCGTACGTCCAAGCATTATACTCATGTATGTGATCTTAAGTATACTTTCTTTCCTCCCTTTTTTCTCTGTGTGCAGATTGTTTGACATTCCTTTCTTGCACCCTTTTCACATTTTGATTGTTGTGACCTTTTGTTCTGTTTTCAATCCAGTTTGCCGTAAACAGAAATAATTTTTAGAAATAATTATAACAATAAAAGGCCTCGACCTAGCATCCTCTCGTGTCGAAGGACAATAAAGATGCACGTGCACACACATTTCATAACCTCTTCTCTCCGTCAGCCTTTTAAACACTGCAGCATCCCACCCCACCCCCTCACACACACCTCGTCTAACATCACCCCCAACACAAACCCCTGTCAGATTTGCAAGGTTTTTCTTTCTTTTCCCCCTAAGGAACGGAAAACCACTTAGCCCAGATCGGTCCAAATCTAGGACTCTCAGCGATCTAATCAACTCAATCGAGGAGGAGACCCCCCCCCTAAAAAAAACACCAAACAAAAAAAACACCAAAAGCAAAAATTCCCTGTCTCCATCAAACTTTACTGCCCATCCAAGGCACAAACAATCTTCTTCATTTCACGTGCGCAAAACCTGTCACAAACCCTCCCCTCCCCTCCCTCCTCCCTCCTTCCCCTTTTCTTTACGAGCCACTGACATTTTGACATGAAGGCTGCAGACCGTCAGAGAGTAATGTCCCTCTCGGCCACACACACGCACACAAAAAAAGTGACGTCCCTTGATCTGCGCCATTTTGGAAGGCCTCGATCCTAGCCGATAAGGGGAGCTAAGAGTGGACTGCTGGTCCGTCCGAGCACGAGTCTTCAAGGTGAAGGTCGAGCTCTCTCGGACATGATTTGTGCATTAAAGCGAGGCGTGGAGCAAAGCCCATGAAAGCCTGGACATGAGATAGTCGGTCCAGCAGGAGTGAGACTTTTTGCTGGCTGGGGTAGAAAGAAAAGCGGTGGTAGTGTAGTAGCCAGTACTAGACCTTTTGCTTGGTCAGGGAAATGGGATGTAAGGCGTCCGGTGCTGAGGGTCATAAAGCAGAAGGTGCCGTGAGTGATTGGGAGTGCTCGATTTATTCTTCGGCTTTCTCTTGGTTTGTGTCAATGGCTAGTTATCAGCTCACGGAGGGAGACGGAGCGAGTGAGGATCATATCCAAGGGAGATAAAATGGCCTGTTAAAGATCTCTTACTAATTAATTCCCTTGGTTCCCTTTTCGTTTGTCTTGTACTTTTAGCTCTTTTTTTTTTTTCTTTTTCTCTCTCTTCTATTGCCAGTCTTATTTTCTCTGTTCATCTGTGCCTTTTCATCTCTCAGTGATTTTTCTCTCTCCTTTTTTGTCTCTTGTCAGTCCTGTATCCGTCTCAATGTGTGTTTTTCTGTCTTTCGCTCTGTCTGTCTGTCTCCCTGCGACTGTCTGTATACCTATAAAAATCTGTTTGTCTGTCTGTCTGTCTGTCTGTCTGTCTGTCTGTCGTCTGTGTCTGTTTGTCTGTTTGTCTGTCTGTCTGTCTGTCTGTCTGTCTGTCTGTCTCTCTCTCTCTCTCTCTCTCTCTCTCTCTCTCTCTCTCTCTCTCTCTCTCTCTCTCTCTCTCTCTCTCTCTCTCTCTCTCTCTCTCACACACACACACACACACACACACAACACATACACACACACACATTTTAACGTGCCTGCTGGTCACTTTCTAACATTTTCTCTCCCCCTCCCTCCCCCTCCCCCCCCCCCTCTTCCCACCACCACCTCCTTATTTCTGTTATGGTCACAAAGATAGCCCGGGACAAGGGGAGTTTATAAAAATCGCTGCATTGTGAGCTTTCATGGGGTGCATGCCGTCCCTTTGTTCCTCCTTTTACTTCCCTCTCTCCTCCCTCCTCCTCCCTCCGTTCGTCTTTTATTCCTCCGCCCCGCTCTGTCTTCTTCATCCCGCTGGGTCTATGGCCTGAGATTTTTATTTGATATAGAAATAATGGCCCATGATTCTGATGGACAATTTATGTCAGGCGAGAAGGGAAGAGGAAGAAAAGAAAAAGCACCCAAACCTGGGGAGAGTTCATTTTGTAGGAAACGTATAAGGCCCAGGGATTTGCAAATTGCATACGCACGCGTCCGCACACGCTCGTATATGCACGCACGCACGTACGCACGCATGCGTGCGTGCGCGGGTACATACAAGCACACATGCATACGTGCGCACACGCACACACACGCACGCACATGCAAATATATACATTTATACACACACAAATGTTCGGGCGCGTACATACACACACACACGAGCGCGCGCTCACGCACACACACACACACACACACACACACACACACACACACACACACACACACACACACACACACACACACACACACACAGCACGATCGCACACACAAACATACACCCTAGACACACACAGATACACACACACGTACACGTACTCATGCATGCATGCACGCCCCCCCCCCCCCCCCCCCCCGACACGCACGCATGCACGCACTGACACAGACAGACAGACAGGCATGCATATAGAAAGACAGACAGAATGAGAGATATAGAGAGAATTATGTGTGGCGCGCGCGAGTGTGTGTGTGTGTGTGTGTGTGTGATGAGGGAGGGCTGTGTGTGTGTGGGGTGTGTGTGTGTGTGTGTGTGTGTGTGTGTGTGTGTGGTTAATCTGTGTATTGATAGTTAGTTGAATGAAGACAACACAGGTGCGTTGCAGGCACAGAAGAATGACATTGTGTGTGTACTTCAGTTCAGAAGAATCTTTAACAACACACTCCAGAATTCCCTACAATCAGACAAGATCATTTCTAAACATCAGTCAGGATTTGGGGAAACCAAATCAGGAATTACAACAACGACAACAACAAAACAGCACTTTTGGTAATTCCTATGTATTGAAGAACCTGATCGATGGCTTTTTCAGCCTGTAGCGTGAGCTGTAATGTACATTTGCAGACTACAAAAAAGTTTTTTGTGACTACACACACACACACACACACACATATTATATATATGTATATATATATATCTATCTATCTATATATATATATATATATATATATATATATATATATATATATATATATATATATATATATATATATATATATATATATATATCTATATATCTTATATATACATATATATATATATATATATATATATATATATATATATATATATATATATATATATATATATATATATCAAACAGGACAGGAAACAGCTGACAGAATTCAATGTACATGGCAAGGTGCTTCATATTATATTAGGTTTTTTTTGTTTTTTGTTGTGTTTTGTTTTGTTTTGTTTTGTTGTTGTTGTTGTTGTTTTTTGTTTGTTTGTTGTTGTTGTTGTTGTTTTTTTTTGGGGGGCTTAATTTACAAATACGAATACGAGCACTATATTATCCTAAGATCCTGCTAAAATTCAGCCCAGAGTATTTTATCATAAACTAAGTCCTATTTTTCTTTTGTGTCGAAAATGACTCTTTTTGAGGATCTAGGTTTTGTCCTGTATCCAGTTTATGTGTCGCTTTTGTGGTTTCTCCCACAACGCAGAGACCGTCCAGGGTTGAGCCTTGTTGTTGTGAGCCAGTGCGTTGAAAGGAGGAACAAAGAACGGCAGTAGAGTTGGGGATAAATATGGCTTTAACCTGTATATCATAGTCGGTCGCTAAGAACAAGGTTGTTTTTAAGGAATGTGGCTTTGGTTTAATCTCATTTTATGTGTGATTGATGTGGATTTTCCCACAACGCGGTGCCCGTCCTGGGTTAACCCTTTTGGTTGAACAGGGCGTCGATACAAGGAAGTACAGTGAAGTTGGTTTTATACCCCGTTTTAATGTGTATATAGTTGCACAGTTTGAATCTGAGATTTAAAATTTTATGAGATGACAAATCCTGATATGGCCTGTGTGGTTTGCGGGGTTCTCAATAACATGACTGGATTGGATTGAAACCTGTATTATAAAATAGTCGTACAATTTTAATCTAAGATTTAGAATTGAACCATGTGACAGTATGGGGACGAGATAGCTCAGTGGTCAGAGCACTTGCTTTCCCTCAGACAACTTTAAGCAGCATCGAGCGTGGTTTGGTGGATGGTTGACCATTTGTGCGCCTTGGCTTCAGTACAGTTCCCCCAGTTCACCCAGCTGTAAATGGGTACCTGCCTCCTTAGGGTCAGGGAAAGTAAAGCAGCAAGGGAGAGGAGATGGGCGCCACCCTCAATATGCTGGCCCTTAGAGAAGCTGAGGTCTCTGACGCCTCGCTTCCCTACGACCACATAGGTTATGGGACACCTTTACCTTTTACCTTTTTAACTTTACCATGTGACAGCCCTGTAGCCTCAGTGATTTTCGAGGCAATGTCTTTGTGGAGTACAGTGGGAAAAACTTTTTTTTCTGCTTCATCTTCTGTGACTGTCCTGTTCTGATGTTCTCACGCCGCTCTTTTCGATCCGTCCCCAGATTTGTCATGTCTCATCATCAGGGCCAGAAGCCCATCAGAATCTTATCAGCGTCAGTCAGATTGCAGTGAGGTCACCAGCCAGAGGGGCCCTGCACTGCTGCTGAGTCATCTGGGTGGTGTTCAGTGGTGCCTGTTTGGAGCTAACGTGGGCAGGACACCACCTCCTAGGCCCCCTATTGACGACCACAACAGCTGATATGCTTGGTTGAACATGAAAGGAAGATGATCGTGTTTCAAAATATAAAACAATGATGTTTTTAAAACCGAAAAATAAAATTGTCCCCTTTCGCAATTTTTTTGTTTTGTTTTCGTTTCCCAGCAAGGGCTTGAAGTTAGTCTTTTTGTTTGTTGATTGGCTGGTTGGGGTGTTGTTGTTTTTTTCCCCATCATTTAGATATCCACATTCCAGCTTCTGGAATTTTTCTCAAAAAGAAAATAAAAAGATCATGACAATGTTGATTGTAGTCGTCATCTTGACATTCTTATTGTCCAGCAAAGGTAATTAATTGTCTTAGATGTAATAAGCCAGTGTGTGCCACAGCTCAGGAAGCAGTGTTTTACTAGCATCAAGCACACACACACACACACACACACACACACACACACACACACACACACACACACACACACACACACACACACACACACACACACACACACACACACACACACACCTCTGCATTTTAGAATAAGCTCCCGTTAGAACAGAAACGGGCAGAAACGTTCAAATAGAATGTAAATTTGTTTTCGAAATTTCTTAAAGACTGACATTTCTCGGTTAAGCTCGCTTATCAATGTAAAAAAAGTATATATATATATATATATATATATATATATATATATATATATATATATATATACATACATACATACATACATACATACATACATACATACATACATACATACATACATACATACATACATACATACATACATACATACATACATACATACATACATACATACATACATACATACATATATATATATATATACTCCAAGCTGTTTTGAATGTGTTTGAAATTGCTTTTTTCACATCAAGATTTTTTTCTGTGAAATGTATCGACTATAAATAAATCATCTTTAGCAAGTAGGCGCACAAAAGTCAAATACCGATTTAGAAAACGGGAAATGTCTATTCTACAGTCAATATAAACCACGTTTCTTAAATAAAAAACAAACACACAAACAAAAAACTTCGGTTTTTTTCAGATGTGTATACACCTTTCCTTTTTAAGTTCCGTCATAATAATCCTAAATCACACCTTGAAACGGGCAGACAAAAACATATGTAGAGGAAGGAGAACAAACACAAGACTTGGTAGTCTATATGAATAGAACTGGCGAAGAGCTGCGTTCATTTTGAATGCTCGACATAAATATAATGCAGATTTACGGCAGTTAACTTTTGCCCATAAAGTATTTACGAGTTAGGTCAGGTCAGTGTCTGCTATGTTATGTTAACTAGTCTCTGATCACAGAAAAAGAGTTATGCTAAGCATTGCTGACTTTCTCAAATCCTGTGAAGAAATTTAGGGTCATATTTTGCCGATTTGTTGTCTATCGTTCGTGCATTGTATTGAAAAGGTTTTGACTAGTGTCATTTTATTTTTATTTTACATTTCCTGCCTACTCTTTCGAACAGCGGAACAGGGTTTATAGTGTGTGCTAGATGTGCGCAAGTTTTCAGTGCCACAACAGCGCAACAAACAGAAAAAGAAATTCTTATGTGCAAGTAGCCATCTGGATTCTGAATCACAATAAAACTGGTGGTGGTGGTGGTACAAATAGTAATATTATGTTTGCAGTATTGTTTTATTCCTATATACACAAATAATTTCACCTGTAAATTTCTTTTGAGGTACACTTAATGTCACCCCGATGCGTCCCTTTGACCCTGTAAGTTTGAGACATAAAATGTGCTTTCCGGTTACTTTTATTCATATGTCTTTTTGTTTCTTGGTTTTCCCCTATTAATTTTTTTCTATTTTATACTACTTTGCGTCATAGGAGACTGCTCTGAGTGATACTCGGGCTGCTTACCCCGGTGAGGACGCGTCGCCACAAGTGCAGCGCCACCCATTACATTTTTTTCTCTTTCTTTTTCTTCTTTTCAAGTTTGTTCTTTTTTTTCTTGATGTCCAATTTTAAAGACAGATTTGGAAGACCACACGAACATTGCTGCTGTTGTTTTATTTAATTATGTTTTTGTTTGCTTTGTTTTGGTGTAGTTTGCTTTGTTTTCTTTTCCATCGAATTGATTTGATTCGTTTTTCTTTGCTTTGATTTGAATTGGGTTTTTTTTTAGCGGGCTTGCTTTGGTTTCTTAGGATGGTGTGTGTGTGTGTGTGTGTGTGTGTGTGTGTGTGTGTGTGTGTGTGTGTGTGTGTGTGTGTGTGTGTGTGTACGTGTGTGTGTGTGTGTGTGTGTGTGTGTGTGTGTGTGTGTGTGTGTGTTTTGTCTTGCTGTTGTTCTTGTTGTTTTTAACACGATGAAAGGAAAACTCACCACTAAATTCTGAAAAAAGCAATGTCTAATGATAAATAGATTACTAGGGATGGTATAGAATTGCTATCGCTGTGACTCTGAAAAGCCACGCGTCTCAGAGCAAAACGGTAATGGATTCATCGGGGAAAAAAAGATAAACAAACAAACAAGCCACAACTAAAGCAGCCCCGAACAAATTCATGAGTCCACTCTAACAGCAGTAGTAATGGTTTAACCTAGCCAGTAGCAGGAACATTATTCTAGAAAGGTTGCATGTTGTGTTGGAAATCAGATAACAACATAGGAATAGTTGTGATGATTATGACGAAGAAATCATAACTGATGATAAAAACTCTGGGTTAGTTAGGGGGCGGGGGGTGTTTGGTTGATTTTGTTGTTGTTGTTTTCTTTGTTTAAAAAGACTTCATTCATCTATTCAGCTATTGTAGCAGTTCATAAGAACTCTTATCTATTTCAGACCTGCTAGTATATATTTATCAGAGCACTGATTCTTTTTTTCGTCTTGATAGATTTTGTATTTTGCATGAAATGTGTAACTTAAGTAAACAAATAAGAAAATGTAGATACAGACAACAAGTACTTTTAACCAGTACGCTTGCATAATTATATACTAACATGAAGTGTGTATATGATAGATAGATAGATAGATAGATAACAGACAGACAGACAGCAGACAACAGACAGACAGACAGACAGATGATAGTGATAATAGAAGAAGAGGAGAGAGATAATATAGATAGATAGACAGACAGACAGACGACGACAGACAAGAGAGAGGGAAGAAATAGATAGATAGATAGATAGATAGACATAGACGACAGACAGACAGACAGACAGACAGACAGACAGACAGACAACAATAATAGAGTAGGATAGTATAGATAGATAGTAATAGTGATAGATAGTAGATAATATAGATAGATAGACAGACAGATAATAGATAGATATAATATGATAGAAGTGTAAGATAGACAGACAGACAGACAGACAGACAGACAGTAGATCAGATAGATAGATAGAAGATAGATAGATAGATAGATAGATAGATAGATAGATAGATAGATAGATAGATAGATAGATAGATAGATAGATAGATAGATAGATAGATAGATAGACACAGACAGATAGACAACGTATAGATAGATAGATAGATAGATAGATAGATAGATAGATAGATAGATAGATAGATAGATAGATAGACAACAGACAGACAGACAGAGACAGACGAAGACAGACAACAGACATAGATAGATAGATAGATAGATAGAAGTAATAATAGAGATTAAGATGATATGATATAATGAAAGATAGTAATAGATAGATATAGATAATGTCACAGACGGAATGACAAAAATACGACAATACCTACTGCACTTTCTGGGGTTAGGCCCGGCTTTATTATCTCCTTTCCTGACGTAACCACTTCTAATACTTTTTTCATTGTGATTTTTCTATAATTTTTCGTTGCTGGGGTTATGTGTTAAGTATGTGTGTGTGAGTTGGAATTAAAAAAAGATCCAATTCTTGAGAACATCCCATAAGCAAGCCTTACTGTAAGGGGAAAGACAAAGGACAAACGTTTCTTGTGGTATTCTTTATATGGCGTGGTATGTCAATGGTGCACTGTATACAATGCATATGTGTGAATGTATGTATGTATGTCTGTATGTATGTCGGTTGGTCTGTCTGTCTGTATGTAGGTAGGCATATATGTATGTATGCATGTTTTTTTTGTTGTTTTTTTTTATCTATACCTCTTTATGTCACAGCAGATTTCTCTGCGTGAAATTCGGGCTACTGTCCCCAGGAGAGAGCGTCACCACAAGTGCAGCGCCTACCCATTTATTTTTTGTTTGTTTTTCCTGTCTGCAGTTGTATTTGTTTCCCAATCAGAGTGTGTGTGTTTTTTTTTCTACAGAATTTTGGCAGGAACAACCCACTTGTTGCCGTGGGTTCTTTTGCGTCTGCTAAATAATGCTGTGTAAAACACAGGACCTCGGTTTATCGTCTCATCCGGAAGACTAGCACCCAGACCACCACTCATGGTCTTATGGATTGGGAAATGTTTCAGGCCCTAACGGGGATTGAAACCACCGGACACTCACTCCCACCCGGACTGTTCTCTTTCTAGACAGGCGCGTTACTTCCTAGACCATGGAGCCACCATGCATGGATGCATGTGTGGATTTTTACATACAGGCATGAAATATTATGGACGTCGTCTATTTCCATCATGTACAATATCAATGTGCAAACATGAACATACGACTAGCAAATGGTTAACATTTATTATTATTGATAATGCTTGTCATGCATGTATGAAATGTAGACATAATGAATTTTTAAAAGTTATAAAAAAAAATGTGTGTGTGTGTGTGTGGGGGGGGGGGGGGTGCACATAGCTAATCTTCCACATTAAACAATGATAAGAAACCATATTTATTTATTAAAACCATAAAACAAGAATGTTGTAAAGAAAGAAACAACAGCACTATCTTTATGTTAAGACAGTGTGTGGTGTGTGTGTGTGTGTGTGTGTGTGTGTGTGTGTGTGTTGTGTGTGTGTGTGTGTGTGTGTGTGTGTGTGTGTGTGTGTGTGTGTGTGTGTGTGTGTGTGTGTGTGTAGTATTGTGTGTGTGTGTAAATGTGTGTGTGTCTGTGTGTCTGTATGTGCGCTTCAGTGGGCTAAACAGGGGATTCTTTGTGTCTCATCTTTGTTGTTTGTTTGCTAGTTATTTTCAGTGCTTATTTCCATTTTATTTCAATATCAAACATTTACCATAACTTGTCCCGTGTTGTGTATCATATCTATTATGGAAATTCTTGCATGCATTCTTCGACAAGTTCACACTAAAACATCAAAACTAAATATAGCCGAGCCAAGCTATAATTAGATTTTTCACATGTCTTTATGTGTTCACATCTATACCCACAACAGGAGGTTACACATAATAAAAGAATATTCGGGAGCTGCGCTTCGCCATAATGTTAATATGTTACTTTCTTCAGCTCGGACTAAAACATATATATTTCATATTCTCTCCGCACATTAATTTTGTAACACACTTCTTTTTTTTCTTTCACGTAACATTGATAGTGCATATACCTGCAAGTGATAACATCATTATGTCATGTGTACGACCAGACCACCACACACGCACACATACGCGCGCGCGCGCGCACTGGTGCGTACATGCACACGCATACGCACAGACAAACAGAAGGACAGACAACACACACACAGACACACAAGCCTCTCTCTCTCTCTCTCTCTCTCTCTCTCTTCTCTCTCTCCCTCTCTGTATCTGTCTCTTTCTGGCACACGCACTTGCGCGCGCGCGCGCGCACATACACACGGTTGCCAGTGAGCTTACGCATTTTTGTGCATGTGTGCGTTTGCACTTGTGTGCTCCTTTCCGCGAGAAATCTAAGGGAAACAACTGTTGTTTTTCATGATGACGAAGACTGAGCAGTTTGAACTGGATTACCGACCTTGCAACTTCCTCCTGTAGGAAGTGTTAGCTCGCTCTCTCTCTCTCTCTCTCTCTCTCTCTCTCTCTCTCTCTCTCTCTCTCTCTCTCTCTCTCTCTCCTCTCTCTCTCTTCTCTCTCTCTCTCTCTCTCCCCCCCCCTCTCTCTCTCTCTCTCTCTCTCCTCTCTCCTCTCTCTCTCTCTCTCTCCCCTCTCTCTCTCTCTCTCTACTTTGCCTTGCCTTGCCTTGCCTTGTCTCTCTGACTTCTGATTTTCGTCTTCTGAATGAGTGCATTTTTTTTTTACCTTATTATATAAAGTGTCCTTATTCCTTTATGTTGTTTGGTACTGCGTTGGTTTTACTGTTTAGTATCTTTTTATCTTGATGTTATCCCTGAAAAGGGTGGGGACTGGATGTAAAAAAGCACATGAGTGCTTATCTATTATCCTCGAATAAAAGAATTTTGCCTTGCCTTTGTCTTTGCCTCTCTCTCTCTCTTGCCCTGTTTCTCTTTCTCTCTCTCTCTCTCTCTCTCTCTCCTCTCTCTCTCTCTCTTCTCTCTCTCCTCTCTCTCTCTCTCTCTCTCTTTCTCTCTTCTTCTCTCTCTCTCTCTCTCTCTCTCTCTCTCTCTCTCTCTCTCTCTCTCTCTCTCTCTCTCTCTCTCTCCTCTCCTCTCTCTCTCTCTCTCCTCTCTCTCTCTCTCTCTCTCTCTCTCTCTTCATCCTTTACATTACAAAATGTTTACTTTGATGGAACGATTTCTTCGCCTAGTGCTAATTTCAATGTCTGGCCTCAGGGTGTTGTCTTGTTGCGGCCAATGTGCCTTCTTTTCATCGATAGGCAAAGTGGGTTTTGCCCTCCTGTTTATTGATAGGTAAATTGGTTATTGCACTCCTGTTTATTGATAGGTAAATTGGTTATTGCACTTCTGTTTATTGATAGGTAAATTGGTTATTGCTCTCCTGTTTATTGATAGGTAAATTGGTTATTGCACTTCTGTTTATTGTTAGTAAATTGTTTATTGCACTTCTGTTTATTGTTAGGTAAATTGTTTATTGCACTTCTGTTTATTGTTAGGTAAATTGGTTATTGCACTTCTGTTTATTGTTAGGTAAATTGTTTATTGCTCTCCTGTTTATTGTTAGGTAAATTGGTTATTGCACTTCTGTTTATTGTTAGGTAAATTGTTTATTGCTCTCCTGTTTATTGTTAGGTAAATTGGTTATTGCACTTCTGTTTATTGATAGGTAAATTGTTTATTGCTCTCCTGTTTATTGTTAGGTAAATTGCTTATTGCACTTCTGTTTATTGATAATCCTTCATACAGGGGACGGGATAGCGTAGTGGTCAGAACACTTCGTGTGCAATTTGACGACCCGGGTTCGGGTCCCGTTCAAAGGGATTTTTCTCCTGGAGTTAACATCAGTGCTGACTCCACTTTCCCTAAAAGTCCTTCGGATGAGACTATAAACCGAGGTCTCGTGTGCGAACGCATGCAAAACATCTTGCACACATGTTAAATTCTTTTCCGCTTTTCGTAAGAGTAGGCCATTGTGTGCCGGTGGGAACAGATAATGGGAACAGATTACAAGATTTACAAAACAGCATACACATGGAGACTGTATGTAAAAAATGCACATGAGTGCTTATTTCATTATCCTAGATATGAAAGAATAGATAAATTAAAATGACAAAATAATAGGCAAAGTGGTTATTGCACTTCTGTTCATTGATAGGAAAAGTATTTATTGCACTTCTGTTCATTGATCGGAAAAGTATTTATTGCACTTCTGTTTATTGATAGGAAACGTGGTTATTGCACTTCTGTTTATTGATAGGAAAAGTGGTTGGTGCACTTCTGTCTCTGTGGCTCCTGTGGTATCAAAATCCTTCATACAGGCTTGGTACATTATTCATTATGTCATAATAGCAAAATCATCCATACAGGCTTAGTAAACTATGTTGTGTCCTATAGCATAATCATTCACACAGCCTTAGTAAACTATGTGTTGTGTCCTATAGCATAACCCTTCACACAGCCTTAGTAAACTATGTGTTGTGTCCTATAGCATAACCCTTCACACAGCCTTAGTAAACTATGTTGTGTGCTATAGCATAATCATTCACACAGCCTTAGTAAACTATGTGTTGTGTGCTATAGCATAATCATTCACACAGCCTTAGTAAACTATGTGTTGTGTCCTATAGCATAATCATTCACACAGCCTTAGTAAACGATGTGTTGTGTCCTATAGCATAATCATTCACACAGCCTTAGTAAACTATGTGTTGTGTCCTATAGCATCATCTTCACACAGCCTTAGTAAACTATGTGTTGTGTCCTATAGCATAATCATTCACACAGCCTTAGTAAACTATGTTGTGTCCTATAGCATAATCATTCACACAGCTTTAGTAAACTATGTTGTGTCCTATAGCATAATCATTCACACAGCCTTAGTAAACTATGTGTTGTGTCCTATAGCATAATCATTCACACAGCCTTAGTAAACTATGTTGTGTCCTATAGCATAACCCTTCACACAGCCTTAGTAAACTATGTTGTGTCCTATAGCATAACCCTTCACACAGCCTTAGTAAACTATGTGTTGTGTGCTATAGCATAATCATTCACACAGCCTTAGTAAACTATGTTGTGTCCTATAGCATAATCATTCACACAGCTTTAGTAAACTATGTTGTGTCCTATAGCATAATCATTCACACAGCCTTAGTAAACTATGTGTTGTGTCCTATAGCATAATCATTCACACAGCCTTAGTAAACTATGTTGTGTCCTATAGCATAATCCTTCACACAGCCTTAGTAAACTATGTTGTGTCCTATAGCATAATCCTTCACACAGCCTTAGTAAACTATGTGTTGTGTCCTATAGCATAATCATTCACACAGCCTTAGTAAACTATGTTGTGTCCTATAGCATAATCCTTCACACAGCCTTAGTAAACTATGTTGTGTCCTATAGCATAATCATTCACACAGCCTTAGTAAACTATGTGTTGTGTCCTATAGCATAATCATTCACACAGCCTTAGTAAACTATGTGTTGTGTCCTATAGCATAATCATTCACACAGCCTTAGTAAACTATGTTGTGTCCTATAGCATAATCATTCACACAGCCTTAGTAAACTATGTTGTGTCCTATAGCATAATCATTCACACAGCCTTAGTAAACTATGTTGTGTCCTATAGCATAATCATTCACACAGCCTTAGTAAACTATGTGTTGTGTCCTATAGCATAATCCTTCACACAGCCTTAGTAAACTATGTTGTGTCCTATAGCATAATCCTTCACACAGCCTTAGTAAACTATGTGTTGTGTCCTATAGCATAATCATTCACACAGCCTTAGTAAACTATGTTGTGTCCTACAGCATAATCATTCACACAGCCTTAGTAAACTATGTTGTGTGCTATAGCATAATCATTCACACAGCCTTAGTAAACTACGTGTTGTGTGCTATAGCATAATCATTCACACAGCCTTAGTAAACTATGTGTTGTGTCCTATAGCATAATCATTCACACAGCCTTAGTAAACTACGTGTTGTGTGCTATAGCATAACCCTTCATACAGGTTTAGTAAATTTTGTTGTGTCCTATAGCATAATCATTCACACAGCCTTAGTAAACTATGTGTTGTGTCCTATAGCATAACCCTTCATACAGGTTTAGTAAATTTTGTTGTGTCCTATAGCAAAATCCTTCACACAGCCTTAGTAAACTATGTGTTGTGTCCTATAGCATAACCCTTCATACAGGTTTAGTAAATTTTGTCGTGTCCTATAGCATAATCATTCACACAGCCTTAGTAAACTATGTGTTGTGTCCTATAGCAAAATCATTCACACAGCCTTAGTAAACTATGTGTTGTGTCCTATAGCATAATCATTCACACAGCCTTAGTAAACTATGTGTTGTGTCCTATAGCATAATCATTCACACAGCCTTAGTAAACTATGTTGTGTCCTATAGCATAACCCTTCATACAGGTTTAGTAAATTTTGTTGTGTCCTATAGCATAATTATTCACACAGCCTTAGTAAACTATGTGTTGTGTCCTATAGCATAATCATTCACACAGCCTTAGTAAACTATGTTGTGTCCTATAGCATAATCATTCACACAGCCTTAGTAAACTATGTTGTGTCCTATAGCATAACCCTTCATACAGGTTTAGTAAATTTTGTTGTGTCCTATAGCATAATCATTCACACAGCCTTAGTAAACTATGTGTTGTGTCCTATAGCATAATCATTCACACAGCCTTAGTAAACTATGTTGTGTCCTATAGCATAATCATTCACACAGCCTTAGTAAACTATGTTGTGTCCTATAGCAAAATCCTTCAAACAGGCTAAGTGTAGTCAGCTATTTGTTTTGTTATATAGTATAATCCTTCAGACAGCCTTAGTAAAGTAAACTATTTATTGTGTTGTATAATAGCATAACCCTTCATACATGCTTAGTACACTATTTGCTGTGTCATATAGCATAATCCTTCATACAACTGTATGAGAGTGGACTGTTTTCCTACAGACCTCTGCTATAAAACAACTCCGTTACTAACAACATCACTATCATGAAGCCACAAGGATACACCACTGAACAACATTTCCCTCTTCAGAACCACACCACTCCTCCTGTTTCAGACGCGGCACCATCCCAGTCCCCCAGACCCCAGGAAAAAGGCTGAGGACATCATCCAGCCTTCACACAACACGGCACACTCCTGCTGAGGAGAGAGAGAGAGACCCTGCACTACCTCACCCCGTGCCCAGAACCATCATCATCATGTCTGCGAAGACTGCCTCCCCCCCTACCTGCCCTGCCCCCCCCCCCCCCCCCCACTCCCTGCCCTGCCCCCCTCTCACCCCTCCTATTCCTATGCGGGACCAAAATAAAGGATGACAATGTTCTTTCCCTTATGCTATGTTGGGACTTGTGTTCTTGTCATCAATTGCTGAAGAAAAGTTGATGAATTTTCGTAAGAGTAGGCCATTGTGTGCCGGTGGGAACTGATGATAAGATTGACAAAACTGTATACACATGGGGACTGGGTGTAAAAAAGCACATGAGTGTGCTCGATATAAAAGATTGAATAAATAAATAAATAAATAAATAAATAAATAAATAAATAAATAAATAAATAAATAAATAAATAAATAAACAAACAAACAAACAAACAAACCAAGAGCATCCCCTTCGTGATGAAACAAGGTCAGCTCATAACTTTAGGTTCTAAAGTTGCAGAGTTTTGGGGCATATGATCTGACCCAGAGATGAAAAGGGAGAATCTGACCATGGAATACATAAAAGTAACAACACCAAGGCCCAGGAGACCAGTCGACACATGCCTGTATGCAGAACGTCTTGCACGCACGTTAAAACCTGGTCCGCTTTCTGGAAGAGTAGGCCATTGTGTTCCAGTGGGAATGGGTGACCAAATGTAGAAAATCCGTCTACACAAGAGGACTGGATGTCAAACACACGAGATGTTAAGAGAGATGTCAACAGATGTCACCAGACATCTCACCTGGACAACAGACATCCTACCTGGCCACAACAGACATCCTACCTGGCCACAACAGACATCCTGGCCACAATAGACATCCTGGCCACAACAGACATCCTGGCCACAACCAGACATCCTACCTGGCCACAACAGACACCTACCTGCCACAACAGACATCTGGCCACAACAGACATCCTACCTGGCCACAACAGACAACTACCTGGCCACAACAGACATCCTGGCCACAAACAGGACAACACATCCTACCTGGCCACAACAGACATCCTGGCCACAACAGACATCCTACCTGCCACAACAGACATCCTACCTGGCCACAACAGACATCCTGGCCACAACAGACATCCTACCTAGCCACAACAGACATCCTACCTGGCCAACACACCAACAGACATCCTACCTAGCCACAACAGACATCCTGGCCACAACAGACATCCTACCTGCCACAACAGACATCCTGGCCACAACAGACATCCTACTGCCACAACAACATCCTACAACAGACATCCACCTCACAACAGACATCTCTGGCCACAACAGACATCCTACCTA
>CM060338.1:46008207-46015707 GCA_030674155.1 Stramonita haemastoma | reverse complement strand
TAATGCAGAAGTGTATTTGAAATTATGCTTCATCATACATCTATCTTTATATCACGTCTATTTCTCCTAAACTTCGATGAACCAGTTGACTGACTGATTGATCGATTGATACACTACAATACAATATGATACAGCTCAATACAACTCAGTGCAATACAGTATAACATGTAGCACAATGCAATTCAATACAACACAATACAATGTAATGCAACACAGCACAATACAATGCAATAAATTATAACACAATACAATACAATGAAATACAACACATTACAATGCAATACAAAACAATACAATACAACACAATACAATACAACACAACACAACACAACACAATACAATACAATACAATACAATACAATACAATACAACACAATGCGACACAATGCAATACAACAAAATGCAGTACAATAGTTGCCTTGAACCTGTGTGAACATTTTTGACGACGTGCTTATTTCTAAAGACCGTGGGATCTTTTACGTGCGATGACACTATGCTTTACTTTGTCTGGCTCTCGCAGTCAAAAGGCCACCACGAAGACTACAACCTAATGACCTGCAGAATGACAGAGAACAAACAAACATTAAAATTGGGGTGGGGTAGGGGGAGTTTGAACCACAAACCTCTCGCTTTCTAAACCGTGGTATGACCTGTAGACTAATGCTACAGCTGCTATTGTTGCTGCCGCTGTCCAATGTGATTTACAATGTTATCACCATCATCATCATCATCGTCGTCATCAGCATTACCATCACCATCACCATCAGCACCACTATCATCATCATATCATCATCATCATCATCATCATCATCATCATCATCATCATCATCATCATCATCATCATCATCATCATCATATCATCATCATCATCATCATCACCACACCACCACCACCACCATTATCATCATCATCATCACCATCACCATCACCATCACCATCATCACCATCACCACCATCACCAACCATCACCACCACCACATCATCATCATCATCATCATCATCATCATCATCATCATCATCATCATCATCATCATCATCATCATCATCATCATCATCATCATCACCCCACCACCACCACCACCATTATCATCATCACCATCACCATCACCATCACCATCATCACCATCACCATCACCACCATCACCAACCATCACCACCACCACCACCACCACCACCACCATCATCATCATCATCATCATCACCATCACCACCACCACCACCACCACCATTATCATCATCATCATCACCACCACCACCACCACCACCACCACCACCATCACCAACCATCACCACCACCATTATCATCATCATCATCATCACCATCACCATCACCATCACCATCATCACCATCACCACCATCACCAACCATCACCACCACCACCATCATCATCATCATCATCATCATCATCATCATCATCATCATCATCATCATCATCATCACACCACCACCACCACCACACCACCACCACCATCATCATCATCATCATCATCATCATCATCATCATCATCATCATCATCATCATCATCATCATCATCATCATCATCACCACCACCACCACCACCACCACCACACCACCACCATCATCATCATCATCATCATCATCATCATCATCATCATCATCATCATCATCATCATCATCTGTTTCATCATTGCCATCAGCGTGCTAGTTAACGTCGCCAAAACCATCAGTGTGAAAAGTTTCCCGGTTTTGTTTTGTTTGTTTTTGCTTTTCTTTGTTTTGTCTTTTTGTTTTGTTTTGATAGGTTTTTAGGGGGGGACTATTGTTACTTAACTTCTTAATTAGAGAATCAATTCAGGTCTATGTTTTGGGGGAGGGGGTGTGGGGTGTGGTTCCGTTACATTTTAATTACTTACTTATTTTTTCTTCATTAATGCGTTTGAGATTCTCCCAAATCAATTTTTGTTGTTGTTTTTTTTGTTTTCTTTTGTTTTTAGTGGGGTTTTTTTTTTCCTTTACTGGCATGTGTGAGTTGAAAAGCATTATGATCAGAGTGTGATTCTCTGAATACTGTGTCTGCGTGCCTGCCTGTCTGTCTGCATGCCTGCCTACCTGCCTGCCTGTCTTCCTGCTGGCTTATTGGATTACTGCCATCATCTTTACCATAAACAGTGATATATACTGCCTTCATACAGGTAAGACGTGTGTGTGTGTGTGTGTGTGTGTGTGTGTGTGTGTGTGTGTGTGTGTGTGTGTGTGTGTGTGTGTGTGTGTGTGTGTGTGTGTGTGTGTGTGTGTGTTCTTGTGTCTGTGTCTTTGTCTGTGTCTGTGTCTGTGTCTGTGTCTGTGTGTGTCTATCAGTGTCTATATTGTGTGTATTTTTGTCTGTCTGTCTCTTTCTCTGTCTGTCTCACTGTCTGTCTGTCTGTCTGCTTTTGTTTGTTTGTGTGTGTGTGTATGTGTACACGTGCGCACATGCATGCCAGTGTGAATTCACATCTGTCTGAGGGAGACACAGGCAGAGATAGAGAGACAGAGATAGAGAGAGATGTATGCGTGTGATATGTGATATATATAATATATTATATATATACATATATATATATTGTGTGTGTGTGTGTGTGTGTGTGTGTGTGTGTGTGTGTGTGTGTGTGTGTGTGTGTGTGTGTGTGTGTGTGTGTGTGTGTGTGTGTGTGTGTAGAAAATGATAAACTACCCGCAAAGGAAACATGCTATAGACAGAGGATACAGAATTATGTATGACATTTATTTAGATTTATCATGTATATATTTTCTAGTGATTTCGAATATGTATTTTCTATTTCATGGGAGAAAAAAATACTTCAAAGCTTGATTAAATAACGAAAAAAATACTTTAAAAAATAACCCTTTAGAATAAATATGTGTGTGTGTGTGTGGTGCGTGTGTGTGCGTGTGTGTGTTGTGTGTGCGCGCGCGCGCGCGCGCGCGCGGTTTTGTGTGTGTGTGTGTGTGTGTGTTTGTGTGTGTTTGTTGTTGGTTGTTGTGCGTTTTGTGCGTATTTGTGTATGTATGTGAGAGTGGTGTGGTGTGTGTGTGTGTGGTGTGTGTGTGTGTGTGTGTGTGTGTGTGTGTGTGGTGTGTGTGTGTGTGTGTGTGTGTGTGTGTGTGTGTGTGTGTGTGTGTGTGTTTGGTTAGGCAGTGCAAGGGAGAGGAGATTGGTGGAGAGGTCCGGGTAGGGAGGGGGTACAAAGGAAGGGGTGCAGTGGGGTGGGGTGGGCTATGCGAGCGGCGTGTGTGTAATATAAGCATAACGTATCATTTTTTTTAAAGAATAAACCGGATTCTTTCTGCAGAAAGTGGAGGGCGAGGGGAGGGGGAGGGGCTGTGTTTGAGGAGCATAACAACTTCTACAAGCACAGGCACGGCCATGTTGACATGATCTGTGACGTCACTGTCATGGCGGCTTACCACTTCCGCATACTAAAAAAAAAAAGCAACACGTTCAGCGTTCACACAGCAACTGAATATACTTTGTTCCTGCGCCTAAATGACTCTGGAACATATCTTACTGGATGTGGAGCCTGCCTTTGTGATTCTGTGTCTATGAAAGAAGGTAAAAAAATTAAGCAAGTGCTGATTGTGTGGATCTATCCAGGTCGAAAGGGTTTAGTTTCCAGATACATATACACATTCACAAGACTTGAACAGTTTTCGTATGTAGTTGTGGCTTTATTTCTGAGAGGTTCACCCTTTAATCTTTTTTTTTAAAGGACCACCCAGTCATGAAGTTTTCTTGCGTGCATGTTTTGCTACTGTCAGCAGATAGCGAGATAAGTTTTGTGATTTTATTTGACCTTAAAACTGGATAACAAAAGTATCAACAGCAGATAGACTGACAACAACAACAACGATAACAAATAGAAGAACGGTTGCCACAACAACAACAACAACGATGGCAACGACGACAACAATAACGATAACAACGAAGACAATAACGACGACAAGACAACAGCAAGAACAATAACAACGACAATAACAACGACAACAACGATGACAACAAAAACGACGACAACAAAGGAAAACAACGAAGACAACAACAACAACGACGACGACAACGACAACAACAACAACAACAACGACAAGGACAAAAATAACAATGAAGACAACAACGACGACAACAACGACAACAACAACTACAACAACGACAACAACAACAGCCACAACATCTTATTTCTTGGTTCTTGTGAGTTATGAGTGTTGTTGTGTTGTGATGATGTCACGTGAAACATCTCTTCTCTTGTCTGTTTGACCATCACGAAAGGGCCAAAGTGATGGTGCTGATGTGATGAGATTTTTCTCCTGGAGTTAACATCAGTGCTGACTCCACTCTCCCCAAAAGTCTTTCCGATGAGACAAACCGAGGCCCCGTGTGCGAACGCACGCAGAACATCTTGCGCACGTTAAATCCTGTTCCGCTTTTCGTAAGAGTAGGCCATCGTGTGCCGGTGGGAACAGATGACATTTACAAAACTGCATACACACGGGGACTGGATGTAAAAAAGCACAAGAGTGCTTATTCCATTATCCTCGATATAAAAGAATAAATAAATAAATAGATAAAATAATGAATAACACACAAACACACACACACACACACACACACACACACACACACACACACACACACACACAACACACACACACACACTCGCCTTTTGGAAGAGTAGGCCATTGCGTGCCGGTGGGAACGGATTACAACATTTACAACACTGCATACACACGGGAACTGGATGTAAATAAGTAAATGAGGGCTTATTCCATTATCCTCGAAATTATTCTGCTAGCACAACTCTCAGACATGCGTACTACATTGTCCTTTTTGTGCTTGTTTTTGTTTTCATTTTATTATTGTTGTTGGTGCTGTTGTTATTGCCGTCCTCATTATTACTAGTGTTAGTTTTGTTGTTCTTTATAATAATAATAATAATAATAATAATAATATAATAATAATAATGAATAATAATAATAATAATAATAATAATAATAATAATAATAATAATAATAATAATAATGATAATAATAATAATAATAATAATAATAATATATACGCTATATTCAAAACATAATCAAATGGTCTTAGCATCTTGCAACCAAATTCCTTGCGCATGCAGCCAACAACAATTTAGATTTTTAACGAAGTCAATGCACACACACACGCACACACACACACACACACACACACACACACACACACACACACACACACACACACACACACCACACACACACACACACACATCATCATCATCATCATCATCATCATCATCATCATCGTCGTCGTCGTCGTCGTCGTCGTTGTTATTGTTGTTGTTGTTATTGTTGTTGGTGTTGTTATTTTTATTATTGTATTTTTATTTTTTTTAATCATAATCATAATCATCACCATTATTATTATTATTATTATCATTATTATTATTATTATTATTATTATTATTATTATTATTATTATTATTATTATTATTATTATAATAATTATATTGTCCGTGTTGGGTCTATTATAATTAGATCTGTTACATTTTTTAATCTATTTGACCAACAACAACAAAAATAATGTCCATTTTTCAAAGAACTTTAAGTTGAGATGGTACATTCTGCTTATAGAGCTGCATGTTTGTACTTGTCACAGAAAAAGCAGTGTACATGTATAAACTTTCCTATCTTTGTTACTATCTTCAATTATATTTTGTTATAATTTGTTTATTCGGTTTTTGAGGTGACCTTTTTTGTGCAAGGGGGGGGGGGGGGGGGGGAGATATTTTTCTTTTGCCTTTAAACGTCTTTTTTTTGGTTTTCTTCATTCGGCTATAACTAAGTTAATACAACCGTTTTACTGGATTTGAAGTTGTCTTTCTTCCTTTCGTCGGAGACGAGTGCTTTGTTGTTGCTTCCCTCTTTGTGCTATTTTTTTCTCTCGTAAAAAAAAGAAGAAATTATGATGTTGAGTTTGATTTTGGTTTGTTTGTTTTTTTATTAGTTTGCTCCGTTCTGTCTTTGTTCCGTTTTTTGTTTGGGGTTATATGAGATTTCTTCTTTTTGTTTCGTGTTTTTGTTGTTTTTTTTATACCACTTTATGTCACAGCAGATTCCTCTGCGTGAAATTCGGGCTGCTCTCCCCGGGGAGAGCGCGTCGCCACAAGTGCAGCGCCTACCCGTTATTATTTTCTTTTTCCTGTCTGCAACTGTATTTGTTTCCCTATCAGAGTGTTTTGTTTTCTACAGAATTTTGCCAGGGACAACCCCTTGTTGCCGTGGGTTTATGTGTTCAAGTTTGTTGATTGTCGTTTATATTGGGTGGGTTGATTGATGATTTGTTGTTTTGCTAGATTTGACAGTTGTTTTTATTATTGTTGGTGGTGGTGGTGGTTGTGGTGGTGGTATTATTGCTGTTGGCGCTGCTGCTAAAGTGTGTTTTTTAATTAGGGGGGGGGGGGGGGGTGAAGACCTCTTTTATTTTTGTTCCGTTGGTTTTTTTTCTACATTTCTACTATTTCTGTGTTTGCTCTTTTTAATTTCTTTTATTTTACTGTTCACGTGCACATTGATGTAACTTGATAATACTTCCTTTTATATTTCATACCGTTTATATTTATTGCATTGCCCATTTCATGGTATTTTGTCGTTGGTGTTTTTGTGTTTTTTTGGGGGAAGGGGGGTAATTGTTTTGTGTAATGGTCTTTTTTGACGAAAAAAAATGCAATTCTCGGTTCCAGATTTACTTTGGTATCCAGCACGTTTGCACACACACACACACACACACACACACACACACACACACACACACACACACACACACACACACAACACCACTAAACACACTAACACACTAACATAACACACTAACACACTAACACACACTAACACACACATCACACACTATATCCACATACACGAAATCTCCACCAAAAAACAACAAAACAAAACAAAACAAAACCAGGTAACCAACTCACCCACCCACCCACCCACCCAAACAACACAGCAAATACCTGGGCCAGGGTTACAACAAGTGTTTACCAACGGTCTGCTAATGTGACTCCGAGGTTCGAGTCCCTTCAGGCCCGCCAAACTTCATTGGTTTTATGTCCCCTCTGGGCCCAGCGTGGTTTATGGGGCCCCGGGCCTTCTAACTTCAAATCCCCGGCAATTTACATGGCAACTCTAACTGCTTTTCGCAACGGAGTGATAAGCCTTTTGTGGGCCTCTGCTTTTCTCTTTGGGCCCTGTGCGGGGGTAAGGTTAAAGGCACAAGGAGGGGTGGGGGGTGGAGGGGGTTGGGGGGGGCTTGGGGGGGGGGCGAAGATGAAGGGGGGGGGGGGGGTCGGTGGGTTGTTGATGTGGGTGTGTTGGGGGTGGTGGGGGTTGGGGGTGGGGGTTCGTAGGAGAAGAGGGGTTGGGGAGGGAGATATGGGTGTTTGGTAAAGATTGAGATAGGTTGGGACGATAGAGAGAGAATGAGGGAGAGGGGGGAGGGAGAGAGAAAGAGAGAGTGTGTGTAAGGGGG
>CM060338.1:45989008-45995607 GCA_030674155.1 Stramonita haemastoma | reverse complement strand
CTCTCTCTCTCTCTCCTCTCTCCTCTCTCTTCTCTCTCTCTCTCTCTCTGTAGCCAGCAAAATCGATTGTTCATTGGCACCGGTTCGTCCCTTCCACCGTAAATCGCCAACTTTTCCCGGCTTACCTTCAACCGAGGTCTCCCGGGGGTTTTGGGTTTTCCACACAACACACACAACACACCACACACACACCACAAACACACACACCCACACACACACACACACAACACCACTCACCACAACACACACGCTCGGCGCGGCACGCAACACCACACACAACCACACATACATACACACACATTAAAACAATAACAAAATACACCACGCCCCAACCACACACCCACACACACACACACAAACACACAAAACACACACCACGCACACACACACACACACACACACAACCACACACACACCCACACACACACACACCACACACACAAATTTAATTACAAATTACGTACCAAAAAGTGGTGGTGGGAAAGTAATGCAAAAATTTAAAGCCGAGACATGATTACCCGATCCAAGTTGTAGGACAGTTAATTATAAAACGAAAAAAACAATAATTACAAGAAAAAAGCACTACCTAACAGGAGATAAAAAAAGACAATCATGTAATTTAAACGTAGAAACGAAACGAAGATAAATGAAAAGTGGTTAGGGGGGGGTAGGGAGTAGGGAGAGAACGGAAAATTTTGGGGTTTTCAAATGGTTCTAAACCAAAAACAACGACGCAATAAAAATTTTGAAATTTTAATTAAAGCACAACACACAACACAAAAAAACCCCACCCCACCCCCCACCCCCAACCACACCCCCCCTCCCCCCACACAAAAAAAAAAAAAAACCCCGCAAATCAGCTATTGCGGGTGCTGGGGGGTTCAAAAAAAATACCCCCCACCCACCCCCCCCCCCCCCACCCCCATTTGTGAAGAGACCTTTTTTAATAAAAATAAATAAAAAACACTAACCACACACACACCACACACCCCCACACACACACACACACACACACACACACATACACACAACACACACAACACACACACACACACACACACACACACACACACACACACACACACACACACACACCAACACCATCTGTAACCTGTTATGTTGACTGAGAAACTGAAACGTGTGCAATATATTTCCATTTTAGTTGGTAAAAGACGAAAAACAAAAATCTAAATAATGTAGACTTAGACAGCAATGTCAGATATTCGCTTTTCCCCCGACTTTAAAATTTACCATACAGCCATATTACTAGACTAACACTCTACCGCTGCGTGTGGAAAATCCCATAATTATTCGTTAATCCACATTTCACATAATAATTAATTATGTACTTTTCATTAGCTTAATCCTGCCTAATGCCTTGACAAAACCCTATGAGCAGGCTTATCTTTGTGTGCCTCTAAAATCCTTAAAGCATTTACGGGATCTTTAACGTGCGTTGTTGATCTTCGGCTTGCAGAGAAATAAATATCCAGCAACAAAATTATGTATTTTATTGTAACACGGTATGCTGTATTTGCATTGTCGTGTGTTGTATTGTGTTGTATGTATTATTGTTGGATTGTGTTGCAATGTATCATGTTGTATTGGGGTATTTGGTATTGTGTTGTTTGTATTGTGGTGTTTTATAATGTATTCATGCTGGTGTGTTGCATTGTGGTGTATTGATTGTATTGTATTGAATTATATTGTGGTGTGTTGTATTATGGTGTGATGTATTGTATTGCATTACACTGTATTGTATTGTATTGTGGTGTAATGTATTGTGTTGATTTGTGGTGTGTTGTGTTGTATTGTGTTGTGTTGTATTATGGTGTGTTGCATTGTATTGTATGGTGGGTGTTGTATTGTGTTGTGTTGTTTGGTGTTGTATTTGTGGTGTGTTCTATTGTATTGGATTGTATTGTATTGTGCGTGCTGTATTGCATTGATTCGTATTGTATTGTAATTGCATTGGTTTGTATTGTGTTGTGTTGCCCATAACAGAGTTCTCTGCATGCAATCCAGGCTACTCTCTCTTTCCCCAGGGAAGATGTTCAGGATTCCATAGCTGCCATTCCTTTCACCTCGTGTGGGATTCAAGGGATTAAATTACAAACAAAATTGCACAGATGAAAAAACAAAAGAAACAATGATCTGTCTCTTACATTCATTTGTATTCTTTGCCTATCAATTTATTATGATTGATCCTTCTATGCTGTGCAACCGGTTTTCAGTCTGATTAGCACTGACGATTTTATAGGTTGTTTTGTTGTTGGTTTTTTGGGGGGAGGAGGGGGGAATTGCTGTGAGATATTTATGCTCTCCTGTTAATTATAGGAGGCTCTTCCTGTCTCGGGGAATTTCAAGGTGAATCGTTGGAACGTTGCCTTTCTTTTCGGTGTAAGTGCGCGTGTGTGCTTGCGTGCGTGTATGCGTGCGTGCATGCGTGCGTGCGTGCGAGCATAAATGAGAGAGAGAGAGAGTGTGTGTTGTTGTGTCCTCTGTGTGCGTGCGTGCGTGCGTGGTGTGTGTGTGTGTATGTGCGTATGCGCGCGCGTTCTCGTGCGTGCTTGCATGCATGAGTGTGTTTGAATTGTATTGTATACCGCTTTAATTCAAGGCAATGTTTGTGTGTAAGTATGTGCATGCCAGCATGCGTGCGTGAGTGCGTGCGCTTGCGCACGAGCACATGTTCGTGTATAGTTGGTGGGGTGGTGTTGGGCGTTTCCCAGCTTAGCTATACTCGGGTTTCACCTGGAACATGCACCCTGTCTCACTCCTCATCACACCTGGGATTGACTGTGTGGGTACACATACATAAGACCGCTGTTGGCACCAATGACTTTTCAAATACCTTGCTTGCCATGGAGGCAGGCAGCCGTACCCCGACTTCAGAAAAAAAATTAAACCTTGAATGGAGGGTATGATTTATTAGAAATACAAGAATTACAAGAATGTATTGCTTGAAAAAATTCTATCGGGTTGGATGAAGATAATCTTTCAAAAGGATTATACAGACGACTGATATACTTGAACATAATATGCACAGCACATGCGCTCATTAAAAAAGGTAAAGGTGTCGCATAACCCGTGTGGTCGTAGTGAAGCGAGGCATTAAATAGAGATCTCAGCATCTCTAGGGGCCAGCATGTTGAGGGCGGCGCCCATCTCCTCTCCCTCGCTGCTTTACCTTCCCTGACCCTGAAGAGAGCAGGCACCCATTTACAGCTGGGTGGACTGGGGGACTGTACTGAAGCTAAGGCGAGCAAACGGTCACCCATCCACTTTGGTAACCACGCTCAATGCTGCTGAAACTTGACTGAGAGAAAGCGAGTGCTCTGACCACTGAGCTATCCCGTCCCATGTATCATCAAATAGATAGCATTTTTGAACTCTACCTATATATACACAGTCAATCATACACAAATGCTGGCGAACCTCAAAATGTAATTGTCATTTTTCAGAAACGAAAGAAAGTTGTTTTTTTTAAAAGTCTGGTTATTCTTGATGTTGGCTAATGTGTAACATTTTATATGTTTTTGGGGTGGTTGTTGTTGTTTTTCCTTGATCTCTCTAACGATACTGAGGTATCTTGTCCCTCAAGTCTAGGTATTTAAAAAACAAAATCAAAATCATCACTCAAATCATTTGGTTTAGGAAAAGTGTCACAAAAATACAAGCATACATTGACAGGTCAACAAGTAAACTTATGATATCCTGTCCTATTTACGTACATATATACATTGTGAGGAAAGACATACATAGAATACTATAACAGTTGCATTATATTTTATTATATATATATATATATATATATATATATATTTATATATATATTATATTATATATATATATATATATATATTATATAAGCATTTGAGCAAATTTAATGAAAAAAATCGTTTCCATTGAATATTGGCATACCAACACGTCATCTGTTTGAAAACTGTTCGGAAGATGTATACAAAAATAACAAATGGCAAAAAATAGATAAGAAAAGTTATCAGTCTGTTAGTTAGTTAGTTATTAGTTAGTTAGTTAAATTAGTTAGTTAGTTAGTTAGTTAGTTATTCATGGAGCTGGTTAGTTAGTCATTTAGTCAAAATCAGCACCAAACTTTTATTTCTAGATGGTACAATGAGTAAGCAGTACATTGAAATATTTTCATCAAGCAAGACACTTTTTTAAAAAGTAATAAATAAATAGACACCTAAAACAAAGCAACGACAATAGCAAATCACCCAAAGATAAACAGTAAAGAAAATCCCAAAATTTTGATAGATTTAGTCAGTGGGGTTTTTTTGTTTGTTTTGTTTGTTTTTTAGTTACTTACGTACTTAGTCTTTGGTTTTATTTTTGCAGACTTTTAGAAAAAAAAAACACAATAACAACATCAACAACAACAAATGAACTATGTTGTTGTTGTTTGTTGTTTTGTATGTTCCCCAGCTTAACACTCTGGGGGGTCAACCAGAGTATGCACTCTGACTCACTCATCCATCCTCACTGTGAGATTGAAATTACATACTGGATGAGAAATTTTGCGTGTATAACCTTTTATTTTTTTTTAAAATGTTTCCCCCGCTATACTAGGCAGCCATACTCCGACTTCAGAGGAAAAAAGAAATAGGAGAGCCCCACAAGAGGGAAAAGCCATCAACTTCACAAGTGTCACATTTTTATGTGGGGTTGGTGTGGTTTTTCCCACAACGCGGTGCCCGTCCTGGGCTGACCCCTATGGCTGGTCAGGGTGTTGATACAAGCGAGGAGCGATAGTAGAAGAGTTGGTTTTTAATTTTGTGTTAGTCTGTACCTTATTATAGTTGCACAGTTTTAATTGGAGATTAAATGTTTTTTTTACGAGGTGACAGCCTTGGTTTGGCCTCTGTGGTCGGCGGGGTTTTAAACATCAGGACTAGATTGCTTTGAGCTTCACGAGTAAAGTTGGGTTTTTTTTAACATAGACTCTTTTTATTTTCGATAGATTTGCTTTGAGTTATTCAGTCTTAATTTTGTGCTTAGGTAACTAGGTAGATAAGAAAAGAAAAGAAGGAAATAGCTACAAAATGAGGTGGAATTAAAACAAAACAAAAAAAAACCCGATGTGTACAAATGTAAAATCGTTACGCAATGCAGAAACCGAGTCAGAAGAGAGACAGATAAATAGTTGATGATGTCTCAAGTTAGAACTAGACTAAGTCAGTCTACAATTATTCGGCAACATAACGAGTAGGCACGTCACAACAAGTCCCGGCAACTTCAAACTGAATGCACCCATTTCCTACAAAACATTAAATGAACAAACAAATAATAGAAGAGTCAGAGAAGTAGCTAAGTTATAAACAAAAAAAAAAAAAAAAGCGAATGAATATTTTTCTGAAAGGAACAAGAGAAAAAATGATACAACAACGTTTTTGGTAACTACCTGAGAAAACAGTAAACAAATAAATAATTTAACAAAGAAATAAATGGATGCTTGGTGATTCAGAGATGAAACGCTAGCTTGAAAACCTGTACAAAAACAGTGTGCATGTATAACAAACTGTTCGGGGATTTTTCTGTCAGCAAACAAGAAAACAATTAATGAAACTGATTGTTGCCCTTAACTTCGTTGTCATCGATAATGCTCATATGTTTGGGGCGATTTTTGTTTGTTTGTTTTTTTTCCTAATGTAATTTTACTATCGCTGAAACTGTCGGCAAATGGTTCACGTTTATAATTCAAAACTTGCACTCTAATACACACAACTCATTAAGTTGTTCATGTCTTATAGATTCATGTTACACACATGTTACCCAGATTTTCTTAACGTCAAAATGCAAATGGACATTTTTTGTAAAATACAGGTAAGTAGATTTTTTGTAAAACATTCCTGAACGCTTTTATTAAAAAAAATATTAAAAAAGCCCTTTGTGCAGTTCGTGTGGGTTTATTTGGGGTTTTTTTTTTGTTTTTAGTATTTATGTCCTTTGTTTTGTTTGGGGACTTTTGTTTTTGTTGTTATTGTTGTTGATATTTTATCATCATCATCATCATCATCATCATCATCATCATCATCATCATCATCATCATCATCATCATCATCATCAAACTGATCAAACTCATCATTATTATCATTATCAAATTTGGACAAAATGAACCAAATCATAAACGCAAAGACTGTCCGTAAAATGAATGAATACTCTAGGTCGGGATGAACAATTTCCTTTCTCAACTTGTGTTCAAAGTTTGCTGTTGTGGTTACTGACTATACTAGAGTTTGGTTGTTGTCAGTGGTATACATCTATACTTGTTGCCACCGCTGTCATTTGTTTTACTTCTTTAAATAATAGGTCTATAGTGGAGAGTGATTTCTTTCCCAAAGGCACTGATGATTATAACATGTGCATGAATGTACTGGCTATAGTCAAACCCATCTCTCAGTAGGTTTGTTTTGTTGCTGTTGATGGTGTTTTTTAAAAAAAATTTTTTAGCTGTGTTGGGGAGAATTAACAGTCTGACAAACTTAAAAGTGTTTGATACTTGAAAAACATATTACACACACACACACACACACACACACACACACACACACACACCACACACACACACACACAAC
>CM060338.1:45968993-45973993 GCA_030674155.1 Stramonita haemastoma | reverse complement strand
GCAAATGGCCATCCGTCTATTTGGTAACCTCGCTCAATGCTGCCAAACCTTAGCTTAAAGAAGAGTTATACCAGAACAGAGAAAGTGTTGCTCCTGTCCATGCCGCTGCCTTCTATAGAAAACCATGGTGGTAACCTTAACATCATATGTCATGTGATAACACAAGAGTAAAGATTAAGGGGTGGGGGGGGGGGATAAGCATAATTCTTTTCAATGCTTTTGAAGTCTGGTAGCTGTGACGCCATTAGTATAGTCCTCCCCCCCCCCCAGCTGACAGCATATATTATATAGATAAATGAATATATATATATATATATACATATATATATATATAATATATATAATATATAATATATATATATAATATATATATATATATATATATATATGTTGTGTGTGTGTGTGTGTGTGTGGTGTGTGTGTGTGTGTGGTGTGGTGTGTGACGTCAAATCTGATTTCAAGAGGAATGCACATATTTATGCCGGAAAAAAACTATGTTCCCTGCAGCCACAAATAACATGCTGCTACTGGTAACTTTGACAGCCCCCACTCAGTGGCTGCCAAACCCAAACCAGGTCAGCCCAGAACAGAACAGAATGCTATGACCCACACGACTTCCCAAGGACACAAGGTGCACCCTCTCCTCTACCGCCCCCCTCTCCTATATATCAGTGTATCCATTTTCTATCGAAACTGTGTCACGACCGTCACACCTCCTGTTGTGTGACAAGGTGGCATGACATTCACAGAAAATCACTTTATCTGTCAGGCCTGTGTCATACACATAGTAAAACTTGTACTTTATGAGCTCAGTATCGTTCTGATAGAGGCATGTACCCTAAACAAAAGACATGCATGAGTTACTGCAGACATATAGACTGGAAATCAGTTGGCTCAAATCTGCTTCAGATCTCTAACAGACTGTTATTAAACGGCCTATTTTATGCATGTGGTGGGCCCTAATGAAACAGCAGAATATTTCTTTCTTTAACGTAAACATTTGAAAAAAGAAAGATCTTCACCATAAAGCAGTTATTGATACACTGAAACTGGACCAAAATACTTCAAACACTTCATCATGACTGTGGCGAGGAACAATTAATTAAGCTGTAATGGTTATACTGATGAGTTCATCTCTTGCTTGGCCATTCTTTTCTAGCCCTAACGTCTTGTAGACAGGATCCATTGATTTCTTTTACAGAGGTTTGATATTAATTTTGACATTTTGAGCGTTTTCCAGATCTGTTCCATTGATTTCGGTAGTCTGAGGGGTGTCTGTACCACTAATATGCATCAATTTGATCTCTTTGGCATTTAACTTAAGGCCAGTAGTGTTGCCCTCTGCATGGACGCTGTGGAGAAGTCATCTCAAGCTTGTGATATCATCGGCTTCCATCTCTTACCTGTCCCTACAACATCCACCTGCCAAAGTGCATAACGTTTGTAGGTGTGTGTGCCCGCGCGCGTGTTGCGTGCTTGCGTGCGTGCATGCGTGAGTGTGTGTGTGTACATTCGAATTTGTTAAAACTGTAAATTGTTGTTAATTGTGTATTGTGTTGGTCGAATGCAAGCGCTTTGATTTGTTTTACAAGATATAGCGCTATACAAATTCCATGTATTATTATTATTATTATTTATTATTATTATTATTATTATTATTATTATTATTATTATGAGAGCTGTGTCATAAGCATACCCGAGGTAGGTTATATTTCTGCCTTCTATGATTATCAATGCTCATGTCATTTATGTCTGCTTTTCTCATGATCGTTTCTGTATATATGCTGAAAAGATGTGGGGATTTGAAAAAAAAAAAACCTAACAGACTCTTTTCTATACCAAAGAACTCACTGACAGTGCTAGTCATTCCATTGGATGATTGCTATCTATATCTGATCTGGATACAAATTTTCTATGAGCGAGACGAGATGCTTTGGAAAGCCCGTTTCGGACACTGACAAACAGACGGTGATGTTTCACACAATTGAAAGCCTTACTATAGTCTATTAAATAATTATATGGATGCCTCATCTTGAGTGTTTCTCATTTCCTCTAACAGTATCTGAAACACAACAAAACCCATGACTGTTGTCCCTCTTCCACATCTACAGCCTACCGACAGCCGAATGGAGCTCTTATTCTTTATTTTCATTCTGTTGATGATGATCGGAAGAATTTTGTTTGTGTGGCATAGCAAGGCAATTTTCTGTAATTGCCGCGGTCTTTAGTATCCCGGCCCTTGTGAAGCATGACAAATTCTTGATGCTTCCACTCGCTGAGCCATTGCCAGGTCTTCCAAATTCTTTTGCAGAGATGGTGTAAAGCTTTAAAACTGGGGGGGGGGGGGGGGGGGTCGTTTGAGTTCTTCAAAAGCTGACTTGGTGTGTTGTCCACTACAGGTGATTTGTCTTCTTTGAGTTGTTTTATGGCATCAGGAATTCATCTTTTGGTGGAGAAGGTTCGTTCCAGCTCTTGCGGATTCACACTGTAGGTCAGTTGACCAGTAGTCGTGCTGTTGGTGCCAAACATGGTGATTTCAACATTATTGAAACAGTACATAAATATTTTGATCAGTCTGTTTTGGCGTGCGAGTCACGAGAAATGTAGACAATGCTACGACAGAGTGTCATCCTTTTGTGTTACGAATGTTTGGAATGTAAGGTTAGAAAATCATAAAATTAATGAGCTGCCATACTATGCGAAGTTTTTCTCCTTGGCATCAGTAGTAGCTTTCTTATGTGGTTTAACCCCTCCCCCCCTCTCTCTCTCTCTCTGTCTCTCTGTCTCTCTGTCTTTCTATCTGTCTGTCTGTCTGTCTGTTGTCTGTCTGTCTGTCCTCTCTCTCCTCTCTCTCTCTCTCTCTCTCTCTCTCTCTCTCTCTCTCTCTCTCTCTCTCTCTCTCTCTCTCTCTCTCTCTCTCTCTCCAACAAATTTCAATTCAAATTCAAATTTATTTCAAGAAAAAACCCCAAGGGGTACATAAATTGACAAAACCAATGCTGTAGATATGGGCGTGAAAAATACTCACAACAAAAATCCTAACACAATGGATGCATAAATAGACAAGCACGCGTGCTCGAGAGCACAAAAACACACGCACATACACATACACATACACACAACACACACACACACCACACACGCACCGCACACACACACACACACACACACACACACACACTACACACACCACACACAACTAACAAACAGGCTTAATGCAGCCTTGTTTTAATGACCAACACATTTATGATTGTTTTGTTGTGTCGTTCATTACGTTAATCTCCGCTCCACTTTGATTGCTTTTCAAGATAAAATAACCTTTTTTTTTCTTTTCCTTTTAATAAACGTGGGATATTTAACCTGCAAAAAATGTGGTGATTTCCAGGTCAGAGATGGCGTTGATGAAGCCTTTTGAAGACAGAGCAGAGAGCTCATATCGCTCCACCAATAACTGTCGCCATATCCCCGATATGGCGTGACAGGGCCTCTGATAGCGATCACAGTCAGAATTGATATTAGTCATTCCCCATACATCGACTACACACGTACAGTTTACACATACACGCTCAAACGCATGCATACATTCACAGACGTATGTATACACACCGTACGTGCGCACACATGCATGTACACACACATACGCGCACATACGCACATACAGGTATATACACGCACGTGCGCGCGTGCCAGCACACACACACACACACACACACACACACACACACACACACACACACACACACACACACACAACACACACAAACACACAGTGAGAATGCATAGGCACAGACATTCACTTGATCCTTCTTTCTGTCTCTATCTCTGTCTCTGTCTCTGTCTCTGTCTCTGTCTCTCTCTCTCTCTCTCCTCTCTCTCTCTCTCTCTCTCTCTCCTCTCTCTCTCTTTCACAGAGTCATACTTTTACTAATCAAAGTGCTTTCTCTAGATAAAAAAACAACACAACACACACACACACTTACAAACACACACTTACACACACACTTACACACACACATACACACACACACACACACACACACACACCACACACACACACACACACACACACACACACACACACACACACACAACACACGCACACTCACACATTCACACACTCAAAGTGCTTTCTTTCGGGAAAAAAAACCTACACACACAAAAAATAACTTGACTTAGAAAAATATCTTGCCTTTTTTCTGTGCTGTTTTTGCTGTTGCTAAGATTAAAAACTAAAAATAACAGAATAAAATTCATTAATAACTAATTGAAATCAAAGCCCACTTTCTCCATACTTGGCTTATCACTGCTCCGGCATCAACAAAAGTCCCATGAAATCATCTCATTTTCGCCCCCCCTCCCTCCTTCCTTCCCCCCCCCCCCCCTCTGTCTCTGGCTCTCTGTCTCTCTCTGTCTCTCTCTGTCTCTCTGTCCTGCCTCTGTCTCTGTCTCTGTCTCTGTCTCTGTCTCTCTCTCTCTCTCTCTCCTCTCTCTCTTCTCTCTCTCTCTCTCTCTCTCTCTCTCCTCACAGACGAAAATCGCACGAAATCATCTTATTTTCGCAACCTCTCTCTCTCTCTCTCTCTCCTCTCTCTCTCTCTCTCTCTCTCCTCTCTCTCTCTCTCTCTCTCTCTCTCTCTCTCTCTCTCTCTCTCTCTCTCTCTCTCTCTCTCTTCCCCCCCTCTCACTCTCTCTCCCCTCCCCCCTCCCCCCCCCTCTCTCTCTCTCTCCCCTCTCTCTCTCTCTTCCCCCCCCCCCCTCCCTTCCCCCCCCCTCGCTCTCTCTCTTGCTCCACACACTCAAATAATATAGAAAGAAGTAATCGAAATCTTCCCGTGAGTGCCTCTAAGGCTGCCTGGCTGCTATCTGGTGTTTGAAGCCCCAGCCAGCGCTATTAGTTGGGCGGCAGCGCTCCTAAGACCGACGCCATCATGTGTGAACTCTCCCGCCCTTTCTCGCAGCCTCTCGCGTAATTTCATGCAAGGCATTAAACAAAATGGCCG